>JAJGOT010000174.1:1435000-1475593 GCA_022457155.1 Cladopsammia gracilis
TCTCCAGTACCTACACTTTAGTGGATCAATACAACTGTGACTCTTTATAAGTTAGTGCAATAATAATGATATCCAACAAATGTCCAGTCATTGTTGAGCAAGTTATGGTCATCGTTATGACGTAACAGGTTACCATAGTAACAGTATAACCTGTTAAAGACACCCTTAATTTTAGCTTTAAGTGCTTGTTACTAAAAATCGAGCTCGGTGACCGCCGTTTTAATTTTTTATCGAATTTCAATTTGTAATTAAATTGTCATTTTTTTTTTATCAATTTCGAATATCTTATCACGACGCTTTCTCGCATTGCGCTTGCTACACCTTGCAGTTTCCTTTCGTATAGGGAAATTTTTGTTTATCATATTTGCCTCATTAGCATATGCGCCTCGTTCTCTAACCTACCTACAAAAAAATCAATTCTGAAAATTGAAAGGGCATAGCACAATTAGCTTTCTCTGAAATTTTGAGCCCGATATACTAGATACACTTCATGCAATGCTGTATTAAAAACTCAAAATTTTACAAAGAATGTGTGGCTCAATTTTGCAGTCTTTGATAGCGGATATTTCCTTAAATATTGTATGAACAATGACGTCAGCAAAGATTCCCCTATTCGATATTTAATTATATCTCATAAAAATCATGTATCTGTAATTTCCATGTACTCGTCTAACCATGTAGGGAACAAATCTTTAATAAAATTGACATATACAGGATGGTCAACTAGGCTCGAATTAAATCTCCAGTATGAGGGCCCCCGAACATAATTTATAGTACTTTAAAAACTTAAGAAAATTGCTGAATGGCCCGTTTTCATTGAAGGAATCATATCAGTTGCGACAACTTCTTCTTGACACAAATTGCCTATTAGCCAATAGTCCAGTCCATGTTACTAAGTGTACACTGCGTTTTTTGTCTTCATGTGAAGCGTTTTTGAAAAGTTCGTCTTAAGCCATTGACACCTCAACCGCCCATGACGGAACGGTGAGCATTAGATAACATCGGGTGAAACCTGATTTCTGCGCCCGCGAGAATGAGCAACCCCACAAACCAATTGTTTTCACTGCGACCGCTGGGCAGAAATCAGGTTTCACCCGATGTTATCTAATGCCGACCTGACGGAACCACGGTCCTTCTACCATTTTTGACGTCATCCCTTTTTTATGATAAAAGATGTCTTTTCTTCTAATCTCATACCCAGATCTCCCACGGTCAGGCGGACATTTCATTTCAGTAGAAGCACGAGCGAGATCTGGGTACGAGATTAGTACCTAACTCAAGGAGAAGGAAGAAATCTTTCAAAAGCGCCCAAATGAGAGAGCTCTCGTGAATTGGGCCAGATTTACACGCGAAAAACCTATCAGATTTGGCTGGCAAAATCGAAGGGAAATCTGGTCTTCCTACCACTTGCCACTTCTTGTTAAAAAATTTCACCTTCTTCGGCATTTTCTGGGAAACTTTTACTTCATATATGAAGTCTAGTGAAAGGTCAACGAAAAGGACCGGGGAGAAGAACGGAGAAAAAGAAAAGTCAAGCTTCTGGTGTTTGTGCGCATGCCCGAAACCAAAAGACGATTTATTTGACCGCGAACGAAAAGTAAGCTTAGTTTTCATGTTGCAAACAACGTTTTGGACAGTTTGCTAGCAGTTTGCCTCCACAGCAGTCAAAAAACGGCATTAATAGTTTCAAATTGCCGTTTTCTGTAAATCCTCTAGGAGTCAATGAGTTAAGGCGGGACTCAACCTGAACGCAATTATTTCGCCACTTACAATGACTTTAAAGGGAATATGTCGTTCACGTTTCAAGCAATGCAAAAACTCTATGCTCATCTCATGAATCTACGTTATGGAGTGTTTTGTGAATTTTGTTTAAATCTATTATTTCAAATATTTCCACCAAACGTGGCGATTAATTGAGAGACGGCTACAAACATTTAAAAACCAGGATTGATGGCGCAGATTGAGAAGGAGCATAAGACGAAGATGCCGTCAAAATATGAGGTTTCGTATCACACGAAACCTCTATCCATGGGCGCAATGCATTGTGGTAGACATCGTTTCACAGGAGAAGTCAACGATCTAGCACAGTTATTCCCGAAGGTGTTTTTCTTTTTTCATTTGACTTGTTTTGAAGCTTTACAATCGCATACGATCATTAATTTAAAACGTTGCCCTTCGAGGTTTCACAGATTGAGAGGATTAGCGAAACAACAAATCGTTTTGTATTTGTTTTGTAAGCTTCACGAATAAATGGTTTGCAATAGGAGATGTCTTCCCGCAGGCTACAGTCAGTCCTGCCTTGAAAGCTTTGGAACTGTACTCGCACTGAATTTTTCGTAAGTTATTAAAAAAGTCCATGTCGCTTCGGTAGATTTCCAGCACATAGTTCACAGATATATGGCGATGAGGCTGTACAGCAAACTCTAGTAAAAGGTTTTCTTCTGGTCAACTTTAAATTCACTAAAACCTTGAACAAGATTTAGCCACTGTTTGGCTAGATTTCTGTCGCTATGCTTCACGATGGGCCAAAAACACAGAAAACACCCATGTTTAGTTTTCCATTGACAGATCTAAATATGTCGGACCCGGCATGAATTTATGGCACATAAGTTATTTTGGCATTTAACGGGATGATAGCCAACCAGAACTGGCTTCGTCGCTCGTTGCCGGTCGGCATTCGGTCGGCGTTCGGCCGGCCCCGACATCTCACGAGCCGCGAGAGGATCTCTGGAATCCAGGGTAGGCTTTTGAGTGTTATAACGTGCATTGGGTTTCGTGCGTATTCACACTTGATGTATGATGATAATAACGACAGCTGAAAAACAACTAACAAGAGGATCCAAGGCGCCTACTCTCATGCACATGCGTAAGAAAGTTTAATGGTATATTTTAAACAGGATATAGGAAGATGTCCGATATGGAGAAGGGTTACTCCTTTCTTTCGGTCATCGTTCCTGCAAACCACGTTGGTACTACTGAATGTTTTATAAATGTAGACTATACCACAAGGAAGCCAGTGATTCTTCTGTATGTTATATATGCCTAACGTGAAAATTAGCAATGTAACGAGGGTTGTAGGAGACGGTGTCGTGACACTTCAGTAACGCTGTTTTGCCTTCGTTATGCTCATATTCGCTCCGCTCGCTCCTTTCCAATAGGGGTATTGTTCAAGTGATATATCAATTGTATCGTTCGCCAATCACAGACATCGTTTGGACAGCTACATATACGACCCCGCTCTATGTTATTTAAACAGCACTTAATCCTACTTACCTTTTGCTTGTTCAATTGAATAGTCTCGGTCGAACACAATATAAAATATTAATGTTCCTAAGACAAGCGCAATCAACAAGCTACCAACGAAACGCGGATTAAGCCACCCTTTGCACCACATTTCGATCGACACTGAATCTTTATAACTGTTTAAATTATAAAGAAACTGCGAGCGGAGAAAACCGAGTGCGGATTGGGGGTGCGGATTGGGGGTGCGGATTGGGGATGAGGAAGGGGCGCCCCTTTCCGAGTCCACACTCGTTTCCTGTTTACCAACTTTTACCAACACTCCCAAAAAAAAGCCCAGTGTTCACAGGCTAGTTGATGCCATGACCTGCACTTTCAAAGTTACTAAATTTTTAACATGAACTGAACATGCCATTTTAGCATAATCGTTCAAGTGTCTAGAATTACGAAACACTAAACTAACAAGAATTTCACGTCCTAACAATAGTCTGCAAGGATTTTATCACAGAACACAAGCGAAAGGATAGGAAAAATGTACATGAAAGGGTAAGGGTTTTTAAAACGTCATTGTATAACACCACAGGATACAATCATGTGATTTACATACTGATTAGACGTTATAACGCTGTATTTTGTGAATATAGTGCTTTTGAATTGGTTTGCAATGACGTGAGTCGGTGAGACGTTTCTGAATTTTAAAACTGCCTATACTGCTCGTTTTTAAACAGTACTTAATTCCACTTACCTTTTGCTTGTTCAGTTGGATAGTCTCGGTCGAACACAATATAAAATATTAACGTTCCTAAAACAAACGCAATCAACAATCTACCAAGGAAACGCGGACTGAGCCACTTTTTGCACCACATTTCGATCTGCACTAAATTTCGATCACTGTTTCCGAAAGCGCTTCACTGATTGGAACTGATTATATAGCGCGCAAAAAAAGACAGCTTCGCTTGAATCGTGCGTGCACAGTGAAAATGTCTTTTGTTCGGAAGATGGCTTTCTATCATTGTTTAAAAGTTTCTTGTTGAACGCCTTCACGACGCTTTATTCATTGTAAGAAGAGATTGTAGGTCTCGAGTCAAAGGCTATAGTATATACTCACGTGACCTTCAGTCCTGTGGGACTCAAATGACAAAGGCCATGGCGGCCATGTTGGTGCACATAACAAAATAAGTTCATTAAAATTCTTTTGTAAGTGTGCACCAACATGGCCGCCGTGACGTAACGTGAAAACCAATATTAGAACACAAAAGAACGACAATACAATAGAATACAATGCCATAGAATATTTTAGAATACATAATTTTACCTAATATATACAGTGGAGGTGTGCAATGTACAATGGAGCTGAGAAAATATATCGGGCATCATATGTCAAAGGCGGGTGACTTACAAGGGCGTTCGTATTCGAGGTACTATTAGGGAAGGTCGTAGCAGATACCATGGGTCTCCTTTCAAGGGAGGTGGCGTCGTAGCAGATACCATGGGTCTCTTTTCAAGAGAGGTGGGGTCACAAAATACATGGGTCTCCCGATTATGGAAGTGGGGCCACTATTAAGTGAGGGGAGGGGGCTGTGGAAGTTACCATGGGTATCTGGATAAGGGGAGGGGGCTATAGGGAGAGACAGTAGTCTCGACTTATTTTGGTGGGTCCCAAGCATGTAAAATAGTTTTGACCAGTTGCCTTAGTAATGTTATTTTGGACAAACAAACCGTAGAAAATAACAACAAAATTGAAACTTGTTTCTTTAAAATGTTCGAGGTTTGCGTTCTTCTGACAAAAGAGGCGATACTCTTATGGATAATAAAACAAAAAGCCGCAATGAAAGGAGACAATACTCTGGGGAGCTTAACAATAGCCCGGGGGTACTCCCCGAAAATTTGGGTGGGGGTGTGCGGCGCGGCGCGCTTCTTAAAACCCTTACTCTATTTCCGACCATATCCTTCGGTGGTGTTATATAGCTTATATAAAGGAGTACAAAAATACAAATATAAATACAAATAAATGTTGTTTATAGTGGACGAGCACTTAGCTATCAAGCTATTTCACAGGCACGCCACTTCAAATACAGAAACAAATATTGCAAATAGAACATAACATTTTTTAAAAATCCCAGCTGGCAGGAGGCAAACCAGTTGGCTATTTTACAAGCGTGGTCGAGGAGTTGAACTCGGGTCTGCCGTGAAACAACTCCAGCAAGTGGTCAGAGCGGGACTTGAACCCGGGACCTCAGGATTACAAGTCCGACGCCCAAACCACTCGACCACACTGCCTCCTCCCTCGAAAAAAATGTTTACGACTGAGGGACACAGAGTGACTAATTTGCATATCCGTACCAGTGTACTATATGTTGTTTACGCTTGAGCATGGGGTTAACGAAATAAAAACGCCGCTAACACTTTGTAACGTGGACTGGACTATTGGCTAATAGCGATTTGTGTCAAGAAGTTGTCGCAACTGATATGATTCCTGCAATGAAAACGGGCCATTCATCAATTTCTTTAAGTTTTTAAAGTATTATAAATTATGATCGGGTTCTCCTGCTGAAGATCTAATTCGAGTCTAGTTGAGCCATCCTGTATATGCCAATTTGATTAAAGATTCGTTTAATATATGACAAGACGAGTACAGGGACATTACAGATAAACGACTGATATAATTTATAATTAAATATTGAATACGAAAGGAAACTGTAAGGTACAGCAAGCGCAAAGCGAGAAAACGTCGTGATAAGATATCCGATCTTGAAAACAAATTTGACAATTTAATTACAAATTACAGTTCGATAATTAAAAAATGAGGGTCACCGAACTCAATTTTTAGTTACAAGCACTTCAAGCTTAAATTAAGGGTGTCTTTAACAGGTTATACTGTTACTATGGTAACCTGTTACGTCATAACGATGACCATAACTTGTTCAACAATGACTGGACATTTGTTGGATATCATTATTGTAGCACTAACTTATAAAGAGTCACAGTTGTATTGATCCACTAAAGTGTAAGTACTGGAAATTACTAGAAAATGTTGTCAGCCACCTTAAGCAAAACGCTCATACGAAAAGACATTTGCCTTCTTAACGCTTAGCTTAACAGAGCATCAATTTTCTTAATATAGCTTGTGTTTTTTGCATGTTTGCAGCATGTGCAAAAATCGAGGGTCTCAATGGGGGGGGGGGGGGGGGGGGTAGCTTTGACGGTTAAATTTTTTCCGATTTTGACGGTTGACGGTTGACGGTGAGATTTAAGGCCGTTTGACGGTTGACGCTTATCGAGAGGAAATTCCTTCTATGAATTAAAGTTGATATTACCTTTTATATTTATTAATATTAACTGTTATGTTTTGGAGGTCGTTTTTATCTTTTACTGGTGCAATGAAGTGAAATTTTGCCAACGTACTCGAAGACTTCAAACAATATATAATTATTTTGAAAATATTTAATTTATACGATGAAGTGTAAATTTTACCTAGTGTAATTACGTATACAGGTATACAGGCCTCTGATAATGGAGACTCGGCCGCACTGCTCTGTTAGGCTCAAATGAGAGGGGCATCTTTGAGATTCTGTTATCTACGCGGAAATTAAACGTGCCCTGTCCACAGAAGATGGTACTTGATGAGTAAGGAAGTCAAGAATTTACGCTGAATGGATAAGTCACTCTTGTTTATGGAAATAATGCCTTGCCGTTTAACTCGCTCTCTCCGTCGCCGGTCACGAGGAGTGGCAGCTCCTGGTCAAGTTGTTGCTGTGTTGCTATACAGTAATTTTCTGGTTTTCTATTCAATTTTACCTATCGGTACAGTTTGAGCTCAAATGAGCCGAGACCAAATTTGTTTGCCAAATCGTTTATACCGAGGAAATCGATTAAATATTGTTTAAAACTACCAATGCTTTTTGGGTCCTCACGAATGGAAACTCACGTCATATAGCTCTCGATTGGTTTCTCTTCTGCTTTATACGATAAAAGCTTACCGTACCACGGCTTTCAGGACCCTCGACATGATCAGGAATGGTGCGGCTTGGCGTGGTCAGAAACAAGTTGTCAATGTAGTAATACTTTGAAACCGGAAGTATTTCCAGATAGAAGCCATTCTCGTCCCCAGAGCCCTCGTTTCGTTTGGTCAGCGGAAAAAACCGTGGAGCCCTGGGGACGAGAATGGATAGAAGCCTGTTGTGATGTCGGCTCGAGGTGAAAATTAGTGGGAAAGAACATAAAGTGAGTATATTTGGGAACATGGAACCTGGTTTACCAGTTTAAAAGTTCTTTGAGAACCAGAAGTCCGCGATGAGCAGCTGAAAGAGTGAGATCTGAATGAGCTTGAAACCGTTTGACGGTAACATTTTTTTGACGGTTGACGGTAAAAATTTCCCTTTTTGACGGTTGACGGTTACATTTTAGGCCGTTTGACGGCTGACGGTTAACCCCATTGAGACCCTCAAAATCGCCTGCCGCAAAGAGACACAAGGTTGTCACGTAACCGATCCTTTCTGGGATCTCTATTGCTTTTTTGAAGATATGTTTATATCTTTATGGAGAGACTAACGCAGTGTTTTAGGTGAATCCTTTAAAAAAAAAAAAACTTTTAACATATATGTCCCATGTACATCAGGATAGTTAACTTCCTTAAGATTTAAGGTCATTTATAGTTTCTGTTTATATATAGAATGACTTTCAATCAGGTATGTAAAAAAAAAACCCGTTGTTTACTGTTAAAAAAGAAATTAATCTAGATCCGAGATACAGCTGAGCAAACTACAATGATGTATCTGTAGATTGAAAAAATAATTCGGCCTATCGGGTAAATTGTTATTTTTTTAACAGCGACGGCAATGTTTGTGATTTATTCGGGTCTCGGCGGCATAAAACTAGTACCGACCGCGTGAAACTTAAATAAATCGTCACAAAATGAAATGATTATTTTGGATCAAACGAATTGCATTTTTATGACTGCCAAGGTGAAGGCTTTTAAATAGCCCCATATCATTGAAATTTATTTTTCGAACCAGAATCATCAGTCGGTTTTAAGAGAGACAATCTCTCTCTTAATTGCTGTCTTGTCACAGCATTGAAAAAATACTGAATGTCTGTCACAGCACCAGCGAAAAAAAAAAAAATAAATGTCACCTTAGCTGAACCAATAGTTGTTCACAACCACCGGTAAGTCTATGCTTAAATTTTTTTCCTTTAACTGTGTTGTTAAGGTTTTCGTGGTTGCAGGATTATTTTGTCCAACAGAATTGGTTTGCAGCAGGAAATCTTTTTTCAAAATCACCAAACACCCCCTCCCCCTAAAAAATCTAATGGCTCGCTCCTATTACGCAAACCAATTTATAATTATCCCAGCGAATTGTAAAAAATGGGACAAAGATTGGGGAAACGTAAAAGGAAAATAGGAGTTTTAATTAACTTCTTTCATCGTGTATAAGCTACATTGCTTTCGAGCTAGACTTTACGAAAACTTTTTCTGGAAAACCGTATGCACAAAGAACGCAGGAAAATATATTTTATAGAGAAAAACAACTTTTTCTCAGTTTAGAATAGCTAGGATGACTAATTTTCGAATAAAATACAGCAGTTGCCTATTGAAAACTGCCCGAGAAAAAAATATGTTAGTCAAAATTGGAAACTACGGACATCTTTCCATGCATATAGTGAACTATAAAAAGTAAATATTGTTTTAAAAGGACAACTGACAAGTTAAATAGTCTATTCAAAAGTTTTATCCAAGTACATAAGTTTATCTTTAAAAGCAAATACACGTACCAGTAATAATAAGTTCCAATTTGAAGCGCTTTGGGAAACGGTTATCGAGACTCCGTGTAGATCGAAATGCGATGCAGGTGGTTTAAACCGCGTTTGGAATTCCTTGTTAGCTTGTTGACTGCGCTTTTCTTAGGAACGTTAATCTATGTGGCGTTCGACCGACTCCGCTATCCAATTAAACGAGCCGAAGGTAAGCGGAAGTAAAGTTCTTATAATGGTCTTTCTTTGCGCCCTGCAGTCAAACATAGTTCGATATTTTAGCCTGAAATGTGCTTCAAAAATGTAACTAGTGAAAGAAAAGCTGTAAAATTCACATATAGAATAGAACAGAAATGAACCAATAATTCCTGAATGAAAACAATCTTTAAGAAAATATAGCCAGTATTATAATTCTGAAGCGTCTCGACTCAAGTCATTGCAAACCAATTCAAGAACACTACATTCACAAATATACAGCGTTATAGCGTCTAATCAGTGTATATGTAAATCGCATGATTGTATCCTGCGGTGTTAAACAACGAAGTTTTATACTCAGCCTCGAGGTTCAAACCCTTACCCTTTCATATACTTTTTTGTATCCCTTCGCTTGTGTTCTGTGATAAAATCGTTGCAGACTATTGTTATGACGTGAAATTCTTGTTATTTTAGTGTTTAATTCTAACTTGAACGATTATGCTAGAATGGCATGTTTAGTGCGTGTTAAAAATTTAGTCACTTTGAAAGTGCAGGTCATGAGATCAACTAGCATGTGAACACTGGGCTCCTTTTTGGAAGTGTTGGTTGAAAAGAAGGCGAGCGGAGCGAGGCGAGTGCAGACTGGGAAAGGGGCGCCCCTTCCTCATCCCCAGTGCCCGCTCGGTTTTCTCCGCTCGCAGTTTCTTTTAACAGTTATCGAGATTCAGTGCAGATCGAAATGTGGAGCAAAAGGTGGCGTTTCCTTGGTAGCTTGTTGATTGCGTTTGTCTTAGGAACATTAATATTTTATATTGTGTTTGACCGAGACTATTCAATTGAACATGCAAAAGGTAAGTGGAATTAACCCCCTTAAAAACGAGCAGTGGTGACTTCGGCGAAGTGAGCATGGCTTTCCGGCTGCTGTCGAACGTTTTGGGATTTAAAAGTTCTAAGGAAAATACAATCTACTGAAAAATGCTATATCAAAGTTGAAAGGTACGGCGGATAAAACGTATGACATTTTTTTAGTGGCACAGAACGAGTAGAAATAAACAGCTTGCATCTCTAAACTACTCGCTTACCTTGCAATTTACACGAGGGTGCTGGTGTCATTCAGAAAATGGCTCACTAGCTGAACTGTTGTTTGCTTGTTTTGGTAGTTTCTTGGTGATCGCCAAATGACGTAAAACAAAAGATTCAAAAGGCACTGAACAATACCCACACCACAACACAAAAGCTAACCAACAATGGCTTCCGCAACACCAAGAAACACCCCTTATTTTGCTGGAGAAGGTTCCAAACAGAATGGCGAAAGGCTAGACATTGTACTGAAACAAAACTGAACAAAAATAAACCACCATTTATTGTACTAAGAATGCTAAATAATTACTACCCATATTAGTATTCTTTATCTGATAAAGATTACATGTGAACTTTATATAAAGATCACGGTGGTCATTTTAAAATCATTCTTCTCATTAAAAATTCAGCGATAATTGTATTGTTTGCACATTCAACCCCACTTTCCCCCGGGACTGAAATCAAATCCCTCTCCGGGCTTTTCAGAATGGCCATGGATTACCAGGTATAAAGGTTCATTTGGGTTTTTGTTCAAGGTTGAATTGTATGTGACTCGACTCAGTTTTTTCTTTTGGTGGGGTGTATGTTTTGAAATCAAAATTTCGCAGGGAAGACGCGCTTCGATTGCTTCCATACTTTACAAAGGAGGATTTTTCAGGTATCCCATGACGGCTAGCGCGTAATTATCGATCCTGATGTGTCAAATTTCCTGCGATGGCGAGTTCACGTGGTGAAATTTTACTGATCTTCGCGAGACATTTTCTTCGTTTCCAACGCGATAAAAGGCGAATCAAATCGTTATTTGGTTTCTTTGTACATTAAAGTTTACTTAGATATCATTTGATCCGAGCCTGTTTGTCTATGTATCGCAATATTTTTGTCTTTGTTTCGAGTGGCATGCATGGCTAATCCGCTTCGTTTTTTTGTTGTGTTTTAACCCTTGATCTGTTTTGCCGTGCTTCGTGCTACCGGAAATCGAAGTCTTAATTGTAATCGATGCCTTTCAATTTGTCCGTGTTCATAAATGGGGAAACAAACGTGTGCTAAATACCGTTAGGAACCTACAACAAGCCAGATTGGACGATGTGATATATGTTTCACTGCTAAAATCTACGCAATGGACTATGCGCTCGCTTCGAGATGACTGGTCACGCAATTTTCAGTTGATAATATAGTTCATTCGCGTTGCATCATGGGATACGTGAAAAATCCTCCTTTATATTTTACCAAGTTTATGAAATGTGATCAAAATTTTGTGTCACTGGTTTCCAAGCGACACAACTGTTCTAAATTCAGTAAGGTAAGGTTATCAGAGTGCAATAGGGCCTATTTTTTACTCGTCAATTTTTATTTTTTCTAGCCTTTTATCCGTTTTCAATGCAAATCTCAAGTAATCTAGGCTTTTGAGTGTATTAATAATTAACGTGCATTGGTTTTGGTGCGTGTTCGCACTTGATGTATGATTATAACGACAACAGAAAACTAAAAAAGCGGTTTACTAACAGAGATAAGAGAAGTGAACAACAGACATCCTTATCTTCTGTTTACGAAACACCCGACTGTCAACTAGACAAAGAAAATCTCGGTGGAGGTCTCGCAATTTTCGTTTAACAAGTCAAGTTGTCTCAAAATCTTAATTCCTATTGTCAACGTTCTTAAATAGGCCCACCTGTGTTGATCTCATGACCAGCACGGTCAAATTTATTTAATTTATAACGTAAAGGCACTAGTTGTTGTTAATCCATTAGGTTCCGAGTGGAACAAAGGACGTCATAATGTGAACTAAACATGCCGGTTTAGCGCAATCGTTCAATTAAGTGTCTAGAATTACTAAACACTAAAATAACAAGAATTTTACTTCATAACATTCAAACATTCATAACATCCAACCTGACTCGTCCCCAGTCGTCTTTCTAGGCAAGACGCGGGAGACGCGCGTGGGGGATAGACGCGGAACGAGAGAAGCGCGACCGAAGGGGGTGATGGGAAGGAGGAAAAGGACAGGGACATCACACCTCGCGCTCCTCTCGTTAACTGAGAGACGACTGGGGACGAATCAGACATCCAACAGTTACTCAGACTTGTTATTACCATACATTTCCTCTAAACTTAAAAATGCGAACGGTGACACAGTTTGTGTGGAGCCCTGTATATTTTCTTATAAACTTTGGGCTTGTGAATGTCGAAGGCTAACTGCAAGCTATGTAAGAATATATTTAAAGCCGGGTAATGAAACAAGAGTTAGAGTTGAGGGGATACTGTCCCGCGAAATTGTGTTTACTTTCGAACGGTCACACATTTTGTGTGGGCCGCCCTGAGGAAAATGTTGCACGAAATATGGCGAGAAATCTAATGTTTAGGACTCATTTTATTTTCCAGAACAAAAGAGAGTGTTGTTTGACCGAGAGCAGGAGCTAGCCGTAAGTACAAAGAATAACATTTTAACTATGTATTATTCCTGCATTCAGAGTGAAGCGTGGCACGGAGGCGTGTTTTCCCGCACTTGTCATCAGTAGCATGTTTTCCCGCGCTTGGTGCCGCATGCATGTTTTCCCGCGCTTGGCGCCGCATGCATGGTTTCCCGCGCTTGGCGCCACATGCATGTTTTCCCGCGTTTAGCGCCGCATGCATGTTTACCCGCGCTTGACACCACATGCATTCTTTTCTGTTCTTGATACTGCATGCATGTTTTCCAGCACTTGGCACTGCATGCACATGCATGCCTTTCCGTGCTTGCTACCACATGCACGTTTTCCCGCACTTGGCACTGCATGCATGCTTTTCTGTGCTTGATACTGCATGCATGTTTTCCCGCGCTTGGTACTGCATGCACGCTTTTCTTTGCTTGCTACCTCTTGCTTGCTTTCCCACACTTGGCACCGTATGCATTCTTTTCTTCAACATATTTTTCCTTCCTGAACATGACACGACCATGCGTTTTGAATGCCTGACCTGATTTCTGACAAGATGGACCCCTCCCCACCCCCGACACCCAAATTACAAAAAGGATAGTTCCGCCCATGCATGTATTGCGTTGCGTTGGGTTTCAGTTGTGTTTGGTCCATTACGTGTTTTGATTGGCATGGTTAGTTTGGCGTTTTCACGACATTGGATTAGAAAACATGTCTATAGTTGTTTTCTTTCTTGCTTTGCAGCTCGTCGCAAACATGAAACGACGCCGTCAGAAGATATCTACTACTTGCAAAGGCCAACACAGTGATCTTGAAGTGACTTCCTCATTAAAGAACATTCTCGTGTCTAATCGTTATAAAGCACTTTTCTGCTTCGTTCCTAAGGTGGCGTGTAGTAACTGGAAGCGTGTATTTCTGGTATTGAACGGGCATTTTAACCGAAACATGTCTGAAATCTCCCAACACACAGCACACTATTCAAGCTTGTTAGATACGCTGGACCGATATCCAAAACAGGAAATCAGAGACAAGTTGGAAGCATACAAAAAGATTATGTTTGTTCGAAACCCTTTGGTACGTGTTGTCTCAGCCTACATCAACAAATTTGCGTATGATTTAAATGGTCGAAAGTTTCACCACCGCTTTGGCAAAGACATCATTAAGAAATATCGAAAGAATTTGACAAGGGAGGTAACTGACGAAGATTATGCCACGTTTAATGAATTTGTTAAATACTTAATTGATTTAAAACCAAAGAATCATCGCGATGTACACTGGGAAGAGCAGTATAAAATATGTTCTCCTTGCAGCATAAATTATGATTTCATTGGAAAATTTGAAAGTTTGAAATCGGACGCAGAACGCGCGTTAGAGATCATGGGGGCGAGTAATATCGTCACATTCCCGGATAATCCTAAAATTGTTAAACAAAAGAAAACTGAAACGCTGATAAAACAATTCTATTCTCAAATATCAGAGGGGGAGTTTGTACGATTGGAGAAAATGTATGAAAAGGATTTTGAACTTTTTGAATATCATAAACCGACTTATTACGAAGTGATAGGCAATTATGGTGCGTTTACATGAGCACCGAAGCACATTTAGAGTGAACATGTTTCAATGAAACACGTTTCCCGTAAACATGTTTACAATTTCATTGTTCACATTAGTTGATAATTTCAAAACGCGTTTCACGCCTGGTTCTATAGTTTATATTGTTTTACGAAGCAGACATAAGTTCGCATAAAATCTTTGTAATTACACATGAACCGAAATAAATGGTAGTTTCTTGGTGTTGCGGATGGTGTGATCACCAAATGACGTAAAACAAAAGATTCAAAAGACACTGAACAATACCCACACCACAACACAAAAGCTAACCAACAATGGCTTCCGCAACACCAAGAAAGACCCAAATAAATAGAGCGAGATCTTGCTGTTGCATGATTTTGTGGTTTTATCTAACTTGTCAAGCTATTCGGGAACGAAGGGTGATGCACTGTTTAACAAGCAGACGACATTTTTTTCTGGCTTAGATCGAAACTACCTCAAGTGGTAGTTTCAATCATGCTCAGAGCAAACAGGTTTCGATCATGATTCGCGCAATGCGCCACCTGATGAAAACTTTTGACAGTGAAACATGTTTCACTCGTGATCAGACTAAACATGTCTCGCCCTAGTGTGAACACAGCATAAGTCAGACTAAACATGTTTCACCCTAGTGTGAACACAGCATAAGTCAGACTAAACATGTTTCGCCCTAGTGTGAACACAACATAAGTCAGACTAAACATGTTTCGCCCTAGTTTGAACATAGCATAAGCCAGACTAAACATGTTTCGCCCTAGTGTAAACACAGCATAAGCCATACTAAACATGTTTCGCGCTAGTGTGAACACAGCATAAGTCAGACTAAACATGTTTCGCCCTAGTGTGAACACAGCATGAGTCAGACTAAACATGTTTCGCCCTAGTGTGAACACAGCATGAGTCAGACTAAACATGTTTCGCCCTAGTGTGAACACAGCATAAGTCAGACTAAACATGTTTCGCCCTAGTGTGAACACAGCATGAGTCAGACTAAACATGTTTCGCCCTAGTGTGAACACAACATAAGTCAGACTAAACATGTTTCGCCCTAGTGTGAACACAGCATAAGTCAGACTAAACATGTTTCGCCCTAGTGTGAACACAGCATAAGTCAGACTAAACATGTTTCGCCCTAGTTTGAACACAGCATAAGCCAGACTAAACATGTTTCGCCCTAGTGTGAACACAGCATAAGCCAGACTAAACATGCTTCACCCTAGTGTGAACACAGCATAAGTCAGACCAAACATGTTTCGCCCTAGTGTAAACACAGTATAAGTCAGACTAAACATGTTTCACCCTAGTGTGAACACAGCATTAGACAGACTAAACATGTTTCGCCCTAGTGTAAACACAGCATAAGCCATACTAAACATGTTTCGCGCTAGTGTGAACACAGCATAAGCCAGACTAAACATGCTTCACCCTAGTGTGAACACAGCATAAGTCAGACTAAACATGTTTCGCCCAAGTGTGAACACAGCATAAGTCAGACTAAACATGTTTCGCCCTAGTGTGAACACAGCATTAGACAGACTAAACATGTTTCGCCCAAGTGTGAACACAGCATAAGTCAGACTAAACATGTTTCGCCCTAGTGTGAACACTAAAACATATTCTAGACAAGAAGGATGCGTTACTCACGCACTGAATCATCTCAATTGGCCAACAGTAGGGGAATTTGACGTTTTTGGGCCAAGCTGTCCCAAATGAAAACTAAGTGCGTACCTTTTGTATTGGTGTATACCAATATTCAATAGGCTATCGGTTTCAAACAACTTTATTTCGTTTGGTACGTAGCAGAAGCGTAGCGCATAATTGAAGCAATGATCTGTCAATACAGTATGTAGTATGCAGTACAGTGTAGTTCGAAATCTGCAAAGTAATACAAAAGTGTCTATTCATGATCTTCAGATAACAGAAAGTAATACGAAAGAATATTTATCCGATGGCCTTCAGATGTTGTCTTATCACAGTTGTTTCTGTGTCAATTAGTCAGTAATACAGTAATTAGACAATTATCGTTTATCACGTGTTATGCGCGCGTAATAATATGAAATTATAATCAATGACCATACACCTTTGTCAGACACGAAATGCTTACAGAACACTAACAGGAAGATATCAAGTGAATTTTCGAAGAGAAAATCAACTATAATCTGAATTTTATATATATACCGAATATTCAAAACACAAGACGATAAACTTGAAAAAACTGGGCAAATTTTTTCAAGTTGCAATCCATTTCCACACATCTGCAGCCTAAGGCACTTATTTTTGCTGTTTAAGCACCAGTAGAGTCATTTTAAACAAAACTGGACTATCATTTGTCGGTTTCCACTGATATAAATGTCTTTTGGGCTTTTAAAATCCCGTAATTTATTTTAGCTATTTCTTTGTCGCATGCACGTAAGCAGTTGTCTCTCTTTTTCATTTAACCCTTAAAATGTTTTTATATATTATATCTTAAGGTAAATGCTTTTAAAATTTGGGTGACTGTTTTTAAAATGTTCTTTCTGTACGTCTTTTTTTTAAATTGATCGTTTTACCCTATGAATCTTATTTAATTTTTATATTAAAAAATGTTCCATCTATACATCTTTTTTTGTACAGAAAGGCTATCGAGAACGCGCCGTCCTATTCAACTTTCGTTTTGCATGAAATTTTTTTGCGGTTTTTAATTCATGCGGATTTTGCAGATTGCCCTCGATCCGCAAAAATATTAAGTTCCCGCAGAAAAAAAACTCTAGCAGAAAAATACTCCTTTCATCTTAGTGAAATAAACAACTCTGCTTTTCAATGTGAACTTGCATTACTGCGACGATATTAGACGTAAATAATAACTATCAACAGTCCTTTCGAACCGCAAAAAATTATTCCCGCAAAATACAAAAAACTAACGCCAATCCACAAAATAAAGCCTCCGCAAAAATTTCATGCTACACCGCAGTTACATCAATGGTTTTCAATTTACAAGTCTATTAAAGAAAATGATCTTTCTTTACACCTTTTGGCAATGTCGTGCAGACATGTGCAACTTACTCTAAAATATAACTTGAACAAACAAATAGAGCGTATGCACATGACGTCACGGCGGCCATATTGGTGTACCAAAACAATAGAACGGCGGCCATGTTGGTGTACCAAAACAATCCTGTGGGATTTGAACGCTTTTCTTATGTTAACACTTTCTTTTGTTCCAATAAATTTGCATAGCTGCTTGCCACGTGAGTGCATACGCTCTATAACCAATGCACACAAATGAAAAAAAAAAACACTCTAAAATTTCATTCCATTGAAATATTGTGAGTAATTAACACGCGCTCACTTGCAGCATCAAGAACATATGTCAAGTTTAATATGTCATATGTCATAAGCAAATGTGCCTTATGTTCTAATCGAGCTACAAAGAAATCAACTCCAAATATTGAAAGGCCATAGCACAATGAGCTTCCTCTGAAAATTTTAGCCCGATATACTAAATACTGTTTGTGTAATGCTGTTTCAAAACCTCAAAATTTTACAAAGAACTGTACATGTATGGCTCAGCGCTTTTGCCACCCAGCAATTTTGAATTTTGTATAGCTGATATTTTCTTGAATATCACATGCAAGCAGCTAAAAATTAGGTAGATAATTAGGATGAACAAGCTTTTCAACTTTTGAAGTCAATTCGTATTAGCACGATGCCTTGAATACGTAAATTTGTATGAAGTCACCGGATATTTGCTGATATTCACGTTTTTTCACAAACGGTCTGTAGAGTTTGTACCCAGTCCATTCTGTCTTCCTCGGATGCTGCTCGCAAAATGTATTTGATTCCTTTCCGAGTGCGAAGAAGAAATGTATATCTCGCTATTTGTTTTTTGTTTCCTATAAAAAAAACAAGTTATTAATTAATCAACAGCAAAGAGCGCTTTTCAATTGAGTGTCGAAAGTTATTTTGCAATTGCTTTGGCTTTGTATTACTACGCTTTGTGATTGGCTAAAAAATCTCGCGCCACTTTATTAACCAATCAGAAGTAAAACCAAAACCAATCGTGACTTGCTCGCACGCGTCTTCCCGCGCTTGGCGCCGACGACATGTATTTGCTTCGAGTTCTGATTGGTTCATCGGATCAGTGTCTGCGAGTTCTTTGATTGGTCAGAGTAATTACTTTGTTTTGTTTTTTACGACAATCAATTGAAAACCGCTCTATTTTATCTAGGTGAAATCTGTGCACTATGTATGATCCCCAAGTATGGGCAAACATTCGTAATGTGTCTGGCTATGCGTTTCGTAGCTCGGCCAGTATAAAGATGGGCACACGACGCTTTACATGTATGAGTCTAGACGAACTATCTTTTGCAGTGCGTATTGAACGCCGATCTGACAGAAAATAGTTCGTCTGGATGCACTGAACGCAATATGAATCAACTCTCAAAGAAAAAGCCCACAAAGGCCTTCTGCGGTTGTTAGTATATACTAAAACAGTGGATAGAGTTGTTGTTGGCGCGCTCTGATTAGCTACTGAAACTCGGGATAGCAAGTGCTATTTACCAACAAGTATTTGCGCGCGAAAATTGTAATCGTTGACAGGAATAAAGGAGTTAAAAATCATCATTTTCGTGCTATATTATCTCACTGTTTTAGTACATACTAAAACAGCTGACCAAGACTAGCCACCTCTTCGGTGAATAGTTGTTAACTAAAAGGTCGAGATGGTTAGTGCAGAGCTGCAAGATGGCCATTGCGCAGACTCCGCAACACATCCAGTGTCACTGACATGTTGTCTAATTTGAGCTGGAGATAAGCTTGTTTGGTAAATATATGCGTCTTGTGCTCGTCTTTATACCAGACGGGAGTCAGTGTGAAACCAATTTGGGGATCTTTTCGTGGGTCGATTTGGGGATCATCATGTTTCAAGTTGTACAACTGAGGAATGATTACAGGTGATGCAGTACGGAAACTAAGGTGTTGAACAAAAATGAAAAGTAAAAAACATTACCCTGGTCGTACTCAGCTCCGGAAATATCATCATCGCTGTTAAGAGCCTTAACCTCACTGTCAAGAAGCTTTATTTGGCCAACTGGAACAGACGCCTAGAAAAACAACAGAAAAACACTTTAGTGGAGGTTACCTAATAGGAGAAAAACAGCTAATATAGTAACAAGCAGAAAAACGAGTTTTAAACTGAGTTTCCTTACCTTTGAGGGTCGACAGTAAAAGAGCATGGTTGGTTCTGTACAAAGGATAAATTTTCTTGTTTTCCAGTTATGTCGCACATGACCCTGTTAATTTATTGTGAACAACAGGTGTTACTTTTGTGGGGGCGTGAAGGGTAAAAATTAAACGGTTACTTTCAAGGAGGAGTTAATTTTGGAGCTGGAGCCATTACCATCGGGATTCAACGGTAAAATTGCTGGTTTTGATGTGAAAACATACGTCAAGAGGTATCATTCTTTCTGGTTGATGGGAAAAAGTTAACATATGTTATATTTTATTAACATTGATTTGTGAAGAAAACGGGGACACTGTTTGCAGTCTTTAGCACAAAGAGAACTGAATGAAAAATTGGAATTGAAAGTCTTCAAACTTATCAGCTGTTTTAGGATTTGCATTGGCACATTTTCATCAGTGGCATATCAACTAAAGAGCAGACCAAGATCCACCAACTGAAAAAGAACAATAATGGTAAATGATTTTCTGTGACAACCATTGGAGCCATCGTGAATTTGGCAAAAGTCGTACCTTTTTCTGAAGGAAGCCTTGCTTAACAATATTTCCTTTGATAGCTCCACACTAAAAAAAAGGAAAAGCAGTTAAAAGTTACGTCAAAAGTCAAGTTAAATGTCATATTCAAGGTCACTTCATAAGTCAGGTCAAAAGGTTCCAAGTTAAAAGTCAAAATAAAAGTCAGGAAAAACGTCAGTTCAAAAGTTGAATTAACAGTTAGGTTGAAAGTCAGATGTAAAATCAATAGTTAAGTCAAAACTCAAGTTGAAAGTCAGATTAAAAATCAAAAATCAGTTAAGTTACTTAAGTGAAGTTAAAAATCACATTGAAAGTCAGATTAACAGTCAAATCAATACTAAGGTCATAAATCATTATCAAGATGAAAGCCAAATCAATAATTAGGTCAAAATCAAGTTGAAAGTCAAATTTAAAGTCAAATCAATAGTCAGGTCAAAAGTCGCATTGAAAGTCAGATTTAAGTCAGATCAGAAGTGATTTCAAAAGTGAAATCAATACAAGTTAACAAATCAAAATTCAAAAAAAGATCAAAATTCAAGTTAACAGTCAAATGGAAAGTCTGGTAAAAAGCAAAGTCAAAAGTCAAATCAAGTGTACCTGATCTCTTGGGATTTCATCCTCTGAATCACTGGAATCATCAGAACATTCTAACTCTAGAGGGTCATTCTGAGCACTGTGTCTAAGTGCAGACTGGAGAAAAGGAAAACACTTGTTCAGGGCTGTTGTCAAGCTTTGAATAAGCCGGCTCCACAAGGAAAGTAGCCAGTCATCAAACAGAGAATGTCTTCCATGCTAGTTGTCTTTTAGTGATTTCAAACAGTAACCAATCTACACTCGGGCCTTTGGCCCTCACTTCGTGAGGTTTCTAAATTTGTCACATGTAGATGTAGATTGCTTTAGGGCTGTGGAATCTCGAGTTGCCTTTATAGTTATATCGGGTTGGTGTCCTGCAGTTGCCTAACAACAAAATCTCAACAAAGCTCCAATTGACATCATCTGGTGTGATGAGCAACTGGGAACAAGAATGTCTCAACTTCAAATTTTGGGGTCATTGTGATCATGCAACCCAACCTCTCTAGTTAAACCAGAAATTCCATCTCTCCCTCCCCTGTCACTAAAATTTTGTGGTGCACCTTTCCCCGAGCTGTGCGAGACACATATTTCTAGTCTTAACTGTAGTTTCCAGCCATAACAGCCAGTTGCTGGCTAACAGCCCTGCTTGAAACTAATAATATTGTATAAAAAGGAAAGTAGGCTCCCTTTTTCAGCAAATGGGACATACCCTCATCCCTCTGTAATAACTGGTTACTCCGATTAGCTCAGATCTTCTAACCTGTATTAAGCCTTTATACTTACAAATCGATAAAGGGCATCTTTGTCATCCAAGAAAGTTGTAGCATTTTCAAACTGTGTTTTCCTCCTAAATGAAATTTTGCTTGTTAGACCCACAGGCTGAAGATGTGCATCTTCCAGCAACACACAGGCCAGGTTTACTCCTGTTTCTCTATCATGTACAAATGACCACTTGAGCAACCAGTCAATAACTTGAATTCCTGAAGAAGTCAAAGTAGTTTCAGTAATAATTGGTTAATAAGTACCCTCTTCTTTCCTCGGCCATTCTAATAAGCGCTGCCCTCCCCCACCCCCCCCCCCCCCCCCCCTCACACACACACCCTCGAGTGTCATTACTATATAAGTTCACAATGATGTCTTCTTGTTCACAGATGTTTCAAATTAAGTCTTCTGCATTTGAGATCTTCTGTCATCGTATTTGTAAAAAAAAGCATTAATGCCCTGTGATGGCTATTCCAGAACACAGGAACTCTAAACCCCAGCTACTTAAACTAGAAACCCGGAAATTGTCTTACCAGTAAAGCAGAGTTTATGTGTCTTATTTTCTTTCCAACACATGTGTGTATCAAAAGGTATTCCAGCATCAACATCTTGCATGGCTTCCACTATTTCTCTAAGAAAAAAATCAAACGACTGTTAGGAATTATGTTTAAGTACAGGGATGTTAGAACAACTAATGGTGCTGTTTACCTTATTTGTGTGGGTGAAAATTGCACGGATGATCTTGAATGAGCACTTCTGCGAGCCAGTTCTGAATCTGCATGCTATGAAGAGAAAGATAGATAATGTGGCTAATTTGAATCAAACTTATTTCAATATCAAGCTTTTAAGGTCAGCACAAATGGGACAATTTTAGTTGCTCACTAGGTGCCTTCGCTTGTATAAAATGTAGCCATTAATGGTGGCCAAAATTTGATCATGGTTACTTACTGCAGAAATTCAAACTGGTTGAAATAGAACGTCTCTTTATTTATAATAATGAAATATTCAGCACTGCATTGCTACCTTTTACTTTTTTTAAACGTTTTTTTTTAAATAACTTTATTTGAAAACAAACAACATGTTTACGATGTGGTTTAAACTTCGTTTTGATTTGAAAATTTTCAAATCAGTTTCACTTTTTTTCCTTCGTCTTAGATTCGTCACCATTATTTAAACAAAGGAAGGTAAATTAAATCAAACTGGTAGAAACATTTTCAAACCAAATAAAAAATTTTAACCACAACATTTACATTGTTATGATAATACATGTATTTATTAAAATTGTACAAATTAATTACTACCTTATACTTGATGTCTAATCTTCTGATTGCATTTGCAATTGCCGTGGTCCACTCATCGCGTTCTTCATCATTTGCTGCCTGGATTAAATACTCCACATTCTCCTTGGTAGTTATCCTGAAGACTCCCTGAAATTTGAAAACCATGGCTGAGATGATGATCAGCATTTAATTTCTTCTTGTTACATCAATGCAAATCAGAATAATGATCAGCATCTAATTTCTCGTTGTTACATGTACATCAATGCTAATCAGAAGAAAGAAGTGGAAACGAATTGGTCACACTCTACTGAAACTGTGCAACAGCGTAACCAGGCAAGCTCTCTTCTAGAACCAGCAAGGGAAGAGGAAGCGAGGAAGGCCTAAAATAACTGGAGGAGGTCAATCAAACAAGAACTACGGCAGATAGGGTCAGGCCCATAGGAGTAGGGGTGGCCAGGTACATGTAGGCCCGTGCCCCCCCCCCCCCCCCCCCCCCACTTTTCGGGTGAAAATTAAAAACAATTGGGGGGTAGAGTAAAATTGGAGGTAGAGAAGGGGTCACGGCCGACAACACTTTCAAATTCATTCCTACAGCACTGAGGGTCATGATGGAACGACATGGAACACAGAGCCCAGGATCAGGACAAGTGGAGGGAAACAGTAGATAACCCATGATCCACGGAGGAGCAACTTGGGATAAGAGACATCACTGCACAATCAAGCAAACAGATCATGAGAGTTCAAGAAAATGATCACTAAATATTAACTGAATATTCTAAGACTAACTTGTCTCAACTAAAATATTTTAATAGTACAATAGGAAATGTCCTGTTTGGGGGGTGGTGAGGGTGCATGTCCATGGGGGGAGGGGGCACATGTCCCTGGGAGGGGAGGGGGATGCATGTCCCTAGTCTGAATTTCAAACCTTGTCAATATGTGAGGTTTGCATGTTGCTGTCGGAGTTTTGTGCACTACCATGCTGCTAGTTCACAATTTTATGGAGTCTTCTTGTTGCATTCATCATCATTTCACTTCACTGATGTCGCTGTTTCCACACCATATCACTTGTTGGAATTTTCCTTAACAGGGTCTCACATATTGGGACTGATCAAAGCATTAAAATCTGTGATGTGGTGACATGGTTGGTAAGTTCGATTAGTGAATGGAAAGCGGAAAGTTCAGATTTCCTGCATCCACCCCTCACTCTGACATCCCCACAGATAAACACTGGTACTGGACAACAATGATAGAATAAAATTGGTATAGTAACTGCTGCTGACATACCTCCTTTTTAGTGTATTCTGTGCAGGGTGAAACTAAAAAGCAACCTTGTAGAGAAATCTCATGTACAGTTTCTTGCATAATCTACAAATTTAAAATAGGGAGAAAACCAAGTTAAACAAAGGTTGAAAAATCTTTAGATCTTAAGCTTTAAATTTGTGTAAACACTTTCCCCATGGCTCAGGTTGACATAAACATTTAACGACCTCTTGTGTTGCTTGCAACCCTTTCACACTGTAACATACTTGTACATGTAGTTCACCCTATTTTCACCAGCAATAAATAAAGTTTCCATCAAAAGACTGTGACAATTAAGCCAGCCTCCTTTTTCATCTATTTCTTTGAAAATTTTTCTTTGTTAAGTCAATCTGAGCAACATTCATATAGTCTTCCATGTCTACTAAGCTGCTAATTCCTCAGGAATTTAACAGTATTTATGAATGAATGTGTGCAAGGAAGTAATCCATACAATTAGCTCCATTCCATGGTTTGGTGGTTTTACTAGTGCATGTAGCATTTTATACATTTTTTATAATTTTTCTAGTCATTTAACTGGAGATCCCATAAGTGGACACCCCTAAATAGTAGAAAAAGTGTCAGTAATTGAAGCTGGCCGCTCACAGGAATGATTCTCATATGAGGAGAATTCAAACAGGGTTTTGTCAAGGCAGCTATAAGTAGAGCTGTCCACTTATGACTGTATTTCTGAAAGTTATAATAATTTATTGCTTGCATCAACAAACCTGGTTTTTCTTCTTACAGTAAACAAGTGCGTCATCATATAAAATGAACCATCTTGTCTTCCAGTTGTGGCGAACATGACCCTGTAATGAGAGTACATGTAATACAATCATGTAGCTGTTTTTGATACATGACTTGTATAAATTGTGTAGTTCCAGAAGAAATCCATACCCACCCCATGGAAGGTTATTGGAAATTTCTAGGGGGAGGGGTGTCTTAAAAGCCAACATTTTAGAAGCAAAGTATGAAGCTAAACTGGAATTTCCTGGGGGGACGGGAGGGGGGGGGGGGGGTGCTAAACAAAAAACCTTCTGTGTGGGGAGTATGGATATTTTCTGGAACTGCACATTACTAGACAAAAACTCTGTGATCACATTGAAACACATACATGTATAAGCCATCATCAGTTTGTAAATTGCTTGTAAAACAAAAAACCCAGGGGGGGGGGGTAGTCAGGTATCAGTGATGGATAGGATAGGATAGGATAACTTTATTTAGACATGGTAAACTCATCAGTCACAACTATAAAAACCTAATTATTATACAGAATTATTATAAAATATGTAATACGGTAGCTAGAACTGCAATTGCTCTAAATTACTCTATCGTAAATAATCAATAACTATACAACAATAGGGAAGTGCAAAGACTTTTTGGGGCGTGAAAGAATTTGGTAAGGACTTTTTGGGGGGTTGACAAAAAGCGTAATGTTTTTATCAAAAGAGAAAAGGGACTTTTTGGGGTTTTGTTCTCAGCCGTGGACTTTTTTTGGTCTGGTTTTAGTCTCATAGGACTTTTTGGGGTCTAACAATTTGGCCTCATTTGCACCTCGCCATCACCAGTATTAGCTGAGTATCCCCTCATGGGACAAAAACTCTGTGATCTTTATTGAAACACATATAAGTGATCCTCAGTTGAATGAATAAACTCAACATGTTAATAAAGGGTCCACAATAGGGTTCTTCAATCATGGAATCCTGGCCGATTTTTCCAAGGAATCCCAATGTCCCAATGTTACATGCAGACAGAAATTTGTTTTAAGTGAAATTGTTCTTTAAATGAATAGCAAAAATCCCATTTTTACTGGCTCCTCTCAAGTTTCAGTTCAGGCTCAGTCAATGTGAAAAAAAAATCCTAATGTTTTCTGTTGAAAGATTTCATTTAAGCATATTAATAAAACAGAGGGGGAAAGTACAAAATTAATGTACTTTAAGGAATCTGAAATAAAATTAACTGCAAGGTTACTATAGCTGTTGGTCATAGTCACATAATGTACATGCATAATCTTATGTTGCTCATCTTAGGCAGCTCCCACGACCCAAGTCCACTTTTTAAAATCTTCTGTGGTTATAGTGAAAAAGTCTGGTTAACATCGCATGAAAGAAAGGCGTGTGGCAGAAAAGTGATTACTAATATAAATATTCATGAATTCTTTATGTTTTCTGAACAAACAGCAAAACAAAACATTCAGACCTGCATCACATCAGACCACCATTGAAATAGCTGAATGTGGAACCTCAAATCTCAGAGGTCAAATATCAGATTTTCCCCCATCTTGCCTCCACAAATTGCTACATCCCATATCTTGTTCATATTTTCAATCCTGAATCTTGCTTCCTATTTATCCCATTGCCAAATCTCATTATTAAAAAAGCCCCAATCCCGTATCCCAAAAAAACCCATTGCGGACCCTCTTAATAAGTATTCCCCAAATGCCCTGGATGTTTAATCAAAAGGACAGTCGACCCCCTGGGAAGCTGATGACATTTGTATTATAAATAGAAAATCTGACACAGTGATACATGTAGAACACAACCTTCTAAATTCCCAATTGAACACCCCAAAAATAAATGCTCCATTATGATCAAATATCTCTCTGATAACTGAGGTGTACGTGCAGTTTAGTTCTATTTCAAGCAGTGTTCTACTGAAGAATCATTTACATATTAGATGATATCTGTTGTAGGTTAAAATTATTTTAGGTTAAAAATTATTTCAAACTAGGTTTATTTTCATTTTCCTTTGTCCAGATTCATTAACATAATCTTGGACAAAGGAAAATAAAAATTAACCTGGTTTGAAATAATTTTAACCTAAAATAATTTCAACCTACAACACATCCACTGATTGCAATCACACGTTTTATTCAGCAAATTATTATACTAATCAAGCAACCATCCATAATCACTGACAATCAATATACATAATGGAAATTAGCCATAAATGCTATATTGTCAGATATATATTGTGCATTGTAACAAAGACAATTAAGGAACATATTAATAAACACTCTAAATCATAACAGCTATTAAAAACATTTTTAAATATTATTATTAAATATTAAACAAACACAAATGACTTCATAATATTAAAAAAATGGATGGAAATATAGTAATTAGCAAAAGTGCTTTTACGACTTCCTTTTTCCGGTTGTTTCAATTCGTTTCAACATTTTCGAGTTGTAGTGCCTGTTAGTTAACAGTTTAAGCAAGGTCTTTCGTTTTATTTACCGCATAAAATTCGTTTACCTTCTTGACTAGAAAACCCTCCTTTAACTTCCTTGGTTCTTTAGCTTCCATTTTATCTTTCTGTGGGCACCCAAATCATCATTCATCAGCCGAAAAAAATATTATTTCCTCGACATTATTAACAGTGAACAGGACTGGCGCGTGTGACAGATCAGCAAGCGCCTTCACCCCTGACCTTCTAAACGGAAACTAACAAACTGCCGGGCTTAAACGAAATCTGATAATAGCTGCAACAGCCTCAAGCTGTTCTCCAATTGCTTTTCAAGTGAAATATATGCAAACGGAAGTACAAAACTTATATTGAAATATTCTTTTAAATAGAACATGACATCGGAACAATTTTCAACAGGCGTTGTTTACAGAATAAAGTCCGACATGAACTCTGGGAATGCTTGGCCTACGTAACCAAGCTTTCAACATGGCGGACAAAAATGATAAAATGTGACAAGGACTTTTAGAATTTCGTTATATTTACATCTATTAGAACTGTTTTAGCCATGGCTAACGAAAATATAACACCTCCAGTGAAGAGGACTGTGATCGTTTTAGATCACAGCCCTAAATTTCTCGCGCTTTCCAAGCAGCATATTGATTTTGATGGTGGTGGAAAAAAGAGTAAAGGCAAAGGTTCCGGGAGCAGTAGTGGTGCATCGCCAGTTTTTAAGAGTTCTTGGACATGCAGCATCGAGGCTGCGATCGAATACAGTAGAATTGTGTATGATATATTTCCAAACGAATATCTGGTGAGTGACAAAGTATATTCATTTGCCATGTACATGTATAATAGCACGCTAAACTTCACAGTCCTCCATACAAGTCTTGATCTCTGCCGTGGTATTAAGACCCATGTTCTGCTGGAGCAGATCTATGTGAGGCTTCTCCCTGGATTGGTTCCCAGAGGACCAAGTCACTACGGGGGGTGACAACTCTAACAAACGCTGTTTGAGTAATACTGTGTGGAACTGAAAGTTGTCCCGAAAATTTGGAATATCTTCCCGATTTTTTCGGAGACATTCTCGCAAAAATTTCAAACTTCTCGAAATTTTAACAACATTATCTCACGTTTCCCCGAAAATTTTTGGAGTCTCCCGATTCCCGGCAGAATTTTGTTTTTCTCCCGAAACAGGCCTTCTTAGAGTTGTCACCCCCCATAAGTCACTTGTAACTAGCTCAGGGTGTTGTATTGCATTCAGTCCCCAGGGGGATTCAGCCCCATTCTTCACATTCTCATTGCCATGAATACCTTACCTTATTACCCACGATCTGCCCCTGTACGGCCTCGTGGCTCAAGCAGTAGAGCGACGGAAGATCTAATCCAGAGGTTGTGGGTTCGAAATCCCACCGAGGTCACAGATTGTTTTCTTTCCCTCGTGTGGTCCCTCATTTCCTTACCACACAATGTAGGACTAATGCTCAGTACAGGGAAATTTATGGGTTGACCTTAGCACTATAATTTACACACAGAGTTAATTCTCTGATTCCTTGTTTGTATCACCAGTGCTACGTGGCTCAACATTTATTTGTACCATTCTTGTTCAGTCCCATTCTTGAAATTCCTCACAGAGAATTAAACCATCTGACAATCACTCGGATGTAGAAAGAAGCAGACCTGAGTGAGCAGCAGAAAATTGAGCCTACTGGATGTGGTCTCTCACATGTGTAAATTTATATTTCTTAGGTCAAGCTGGTTGTGTCTGATGACAGTGCTCATGTGCTAAATTCTTGGTCCCATGAACAACAGTGTATTCCTCAGGTAAGCATAGCATTCATTTTTGAGGTGCATTGATATTAAAGTAGGGGGGGGGGGGGAGGGGGGGAGTGAATGAAGTGTTATTTTGTTCTGTCATCTGTGATCCTGAAAAATTGAAAATCTATGAAGTTCATAGATTTCAATTTGAACTGTGAAATAAAATGCATGTTTGCGATGAACTTGAAACTTGAAATTAATTTTTGACATATTAACTGTTATTTTACAGCTGCTCAAGTCATTTGCTACCCTGGGAGCTCCAAATAAAGACAGTGAAGAAGAGTGTTCCATAATGCATGGATTAACAACTGCTGTTCAGTGTCTCTGTGAAGTTTTACCTCAAAATTCAAAGAATAACCAAACAAATAGAAAAAATACAGGAGAGGGGAGAATAATCTGTTTAACAAACTTGAAAAGGTCTGTCTGCTAGTCCATATTATTGGGTTTAATATTTCTTGATCTGCGGTGGTCAGCAGTGGTTAACATGTTGGATTTCAGATCCAAAGTTCAAAGTGCAAGGCCTGGTCTCAGCCATCTATGTGTTCTTAGATGAGAACTTTACTGTATATTTCCCTCTCCACCTTGGTATTACAATGTATATGTTGTAATTCAAATTTATCCTTGGTTCAATTTTTACAGTATTTTCCATTATGTTAATATATGATATTGAATATAAAACAAAGGACCATAAAAACTGAACCAAGGATAAAATTGAACTACAACATATATTAACTGGGTACCAGCCACAAAATGCTGGGGTCCCTGTGATGGACTAGTATCCCATCCAGGGGGAGTTGCAATATTCCTAGTTGCTTCATTCCTAGTTGGAATATTCCAATATTCCTAGTTGCTTCAGAAACAATGTTATGCTCTGGATGAGTGGGTCACCTGTGGCTCAACCTACCATTAAAAGTGTAAAACAGGAGCTGCCTAGAAAGAGGCAGGAACCAGGGTTCAAGGTTACAAAAAACAGGAAGTTTTACTCGATCCCTCTGCCCTCCCCTACCAATACTAAGACACTAGGGTATGTATCAGCTTTATTACTGGGCATTAGATACAGACTGTAGTTATTATCAATTTTCAATTTTTTTTCTTGTCATCTAGTGAGGCCCATATTCAGACTCTGGTAGCTTGTGTGGCTGATGCCTTACGTCAACAGGACAATGAAACAAGCGACAGGTGAATAAAAATTCATTCATATTCAACAGTACAGTTAATAAATTCAATTCAATTCAACATACATTTTATCAGAAGCCACTGACAGTTAAATTTTAACTGGCCGATTGCAGGTCCAACTTATATATCTAGTAACAGGCAAACCTTAAAATAAAAATTAATACTGTTGATAATCTATTCCTGAGGTCGCCATTGACTTCAAAGTGAAACATGTTATGTTTTCAGTGTGAAGCATACGGATCTCATCTTAGTTCATGTTCCTCTGAGTGGAGACAGTGGAAAAATCACAGAGAAAACAATAAAGGTACAACTTTAAATTTTTGAATAAAGACCTACATGTACAATGATATCTTAGAGTGTTGAGCATACCCAGCATAAATTAATATTACCAGTTATTTTAAGACTGGGATTTTTAACCTTCATCCTCCTGCGTGGCAGTCTAGTTATTCACCTTTTCCATGTTAAAAGTAGCAAAGCTTAAATAACATTCTTGTATTGACGTCACAGCCCAACTTGATGTATCTTCTGGACTACTTTAGTAGAAGTTTGAACCAACCTGAGGCCTGAAAGCTTGTAGATGCTTAAAACATCATGAAAAAAATCTATGTTGAGTGATTATTTTGGGGTGAGCTTTAGATTTGTGGAACCAAAGTTAAAAAAAAAAAAGAATTGTTGTATACATGTACATTGTGTAGTTCCAGAAAAAATCCATACCCATCCCATGGAAGGTCATTAGAAATTCCTTGGGGGAGGGGGGTCTTAAAAGCCAAAATGTTAGAAGCAAAGTATGAAGTTAAACTGGAATTTCCTGGGGGGATGGGGAGATGGGGGGAGTATGGATATTTTCTGGAACTGCACATTTAAAGAACATTACTATAATACGTTTCGCAGCCCTATTCTCCAATAGGAGAGATGGATGATGTTGATGTATTCTTATTTTCAGAGCTCTGCATCTCTCTCAGCAACAATCTGTTCACACAAAGCTTCTCAGCTGTCCAGTAAACTTGGCGCTATGGCTCAGAAACACTTCAATTTGAAATCTACAACTGTCACAGGGATCCCAATGAAGGTATGATGACAACCACAGCATTACCACCTCTTTTTGGCTGATAATATAGCTTCTGTTTCTCAATTTTATTTGTGATTATTTTTAGGAAGAGCAGCATTCTGGTAGCTCAGCTAACTATGATGTGGAAATCCTCCATTCTGCCGAGGTGCACATGGAACAGACTGTTGCAAGTAAGATTTACTTTTTGACTTTCATTATTTTTGGTCAAGTTAAAAAATATTGAACGTTAAGACAACTTCCAATTTGTTTTTTAATTGAAAAGTGACATATTTGGTCATGCTGTTATCAGTACCACTCAAAAGTAAGTTTAACCACCCTCTCACGAGACATGAATCAATATAGCATGCTACAGGATTCAAGTAGCATGTGAAGCCCTTGAAACTGTAGGTATCATGGCTTAAAATTCTCATGCAATCTTAATAAAGTTCAGTAAAGCTTAACAATAGTACGCACCAAACAAATTTGATGCTATTTTGAACAAAATTACTTATAAGAACTGTTTGCAATTTATAACGTGTGCACATTCTCAATTATTGATTTGACATGTGACATTGTATTTATAGATTTGTTCTGTGGTGATGACAGTTTACCAAATAAAAAAGAGGGAGCTGTTTCATCAAAGGATACTGTGCACCTGAAGTGGTGCACACCAAAAACAACATCTGCGCCAGGTAATTGTCTTTGCTATTTTCATCTGCGTTGGGCAACTGCTGAGTGGCTGGCTGTCTTCATCATTTAAATCAGATTTTCAGTAATCTGAATCATAAATGGTGTTTTCCTGTTTTTTTTTTTTTTGTAGAACTTCAAGCATGCACTGGATGCTACAGAATCACTCCAGTTGAGGTACGGTACATATTGTGCATCACAAAAAATAATTCACTGCAGCAGAGACCAAAGATAAAATATAATACAATGTACCTTGTATAATATATTTTCAGGTGAACAGCAGACCCACAGCTTGCCTCATCTCTTTTCTCCTTCAAGGTAATTTGTGTTTGTTATTCACTTGATGCTGTATGTGGATGATGATGATGATGATGATGATGATGGTGTTGATGATGATGAAGAAGGTGTTGCTTAACCCAGCAAGTCTAGTATCATATCATATTTACTATTAAATTAATCCTCATCTGTTATTTACTCTTAGGTCGACAAGTCATGTTAGAACAGCCCAAAAAGTCTGGTGGAAAACTAGTGTCCCATATTTTGGCAAGTCATGGAGGTGATTCCTTGTTTTCTACTGATTTTGTCATCGTAATTGTACCTGATGCATTGCTTTTTTAATGTTCTTTAATTTGTTATTTATTTTTTCAGGTGACATTTTCATACACTGTTCAGCAAATTTCCGGGCTCCAATGGAAGATCCACCTTCCATAAGTGAAGGTTGTGGGGGCCGCGTCACAGATTACAGAATCAATGTAAGTTGGTCAAGTTTCCTTTGTTCTTTTACCTATAACGGGGACATACAGTTCAAAGTCAGTCATGGTTATTTTGTTATGAAAAGCTGTGGCATGTTAATGCCATGACAAAGTGCATTTTGAACAGCATAGAGCCTGTCTGTATTGACCATCCAACAATGGTTTGAGCATGTTTTATGGCGCAGTCACAAGATCTAATGATCAGCAGATGTTGATTGCATGTCATTTGCTTTAATGGTGCCTGTTTTGTTTTTTACATCAACAGGATTTTGGTGAATTCATGAAGGCCAACAGGCTTGCACCCTATTCATGGAATAATAAAAAGAAGGGGAAATCACCCTTGGAGAAAGGTAGATACTGAAAATCACCTTCCCTTCTTTAATCAGTGAGTTCATGGACTGCTCCTGCAAATGTTTTGTGGAAGTTTTCCTCTCTCCTCCACAGAGGATCAAATGGAATTTTCTCTGAAGAGAGAATCTGTTGAGTGAAAGGAGTGCAGGCACAGGAGAATCAATGAAGGTGGTGATGGTCTTGTAATCTACAGTCACGTTCTTGTTTCCTTGAGACAAGAAACTTTACACACAGATGCTTATACATCTGTGTGGGCCACCTGAGGCCTTTGTCTAACTCTACAAATTAAAAAGTACCTTGCCTAGTAAGTGTTAAGAAACGTTTCCACACTCAGGTCTTTCAAGGTTGGAGCGCTGTACAAGGTACTGGCCCATGGTGATCAGTGAGACAATACTGTGTAACATGATGCAGGTTTGTAAAATAACCAAAACTTTAATACTGGATACTTAATGGTCAAGTTTTCTGATAAATTACCACACTAGTGCACCAAAATTACCAATGAGTGTCTCTAGTCATGAATGAATTGAATGAATTGCAACTAACTTTTTTTTCAAGTTCTCAAGTTTCCAAAATGGGCTAAAATAGACCATGATTTGTTCCTCTTTTAAGAATTGGTTGTTGTCTATATTATTTTGAAAATTAGGGTCAAAGCCCTGTGGCACTGCCCTTTTAACAAAATGCTGCAGGTACATGTAACCTTGCAATGAACTAGTATCCCATCGGGGGGGGGGGGGGGGGTAGAGTTTGTAGATAAATGCTGTCTAGTTGTAGCCTGAAGCAGAGCTAAATTCCAGCATCATTGGGGGCAGTATGCAGCTCTTACAAGGTCTTCTCTGATTTGCTAAAAAAGAACCAATAGAACAAACAACACAACAATGGACCCTAGCCCTGAAAACAATAGAGCTGCGTGATACCAAGGTCCAATAAAATTAGAGGTTGTAAAGAGCTGCGTGGTATCTGCATCAATGAGCTTCATGGTCTGTAAAAATTGGACATAGCTTGTACTTTTTCTTTTAATACCAAAATTACTTAGTTTGACCTCAAGAGCACACACTTCTATCATTGTCACTCACATCACATTTTATAGTAGTTTATTTTTGCATCTTAACAGCTCTTAGAACCTCTTCCTACTCTGTTGATGAAAGAGACTATTACAGAAGATGATGTTTTGAAGTGTAAAGGGGTAAGTTCAACAACTAATTATCCTAAGCTGAGAATTAAGTATCACATACAAAGGATTATCACTTTGCATTATTTTCCTTACTTATTTGTGTTGTCCGTGACTGTGCTCACATTGTGGGTGGCTCCTCCTAAAATGTTCTGCAATTGGTATAGGATTTAATGGAGCCAAAACCAATTGTGGAATTGCATACATTTTGGGCATCCTACTGATGAACAGTTACGACACAGATATATATATATATATATATATATTTAGCAACTACTGTGATTTGCAGTCTGTCCATTTGAATTGAAAGGATATGACAGAGAACAGAGTGGTTTTCACTTAAGTGTCGTGAAACCAAAACCAAAGTAATTACTCTGGCCAATCACAACAGGCGCAGACAATCAAATGAACCAATCAGAACTTGAAGCAAATACATACAACCAGCACCAAGTGCGGGAAAATGCGTGCGAGCAAGAAAAAATTGGTTTTGATTTTGCTTCTGATGGGTTAAGAAAGTGGCACAAGATTTTTTGACCAATGACAAAGTGTAGCAATGCAAAACCAAAGCAATCATCCGACTTCTTTTATCACTCAATAAAAACTTGCTCAAATGATACTGATTACCGAAAGAAAATGGTGCTATTAAATTATCAAGTTCTCTTAACTGGTATTTCAAGAATAGTATGAAGGTGTCTCAATAGAATTTGTAATGATTGTTATCAAGGATTGAGGATGTCTTAACTGGTTTTTACGTTATTTATTCAGGTAATCTACAGAGTTCAGGGCATGGAGAGTAACAATGATCCCCTTCCTGTGTCAATGACAGGGATGAGAGGGAAAGGACCAAAGAGGTAAAATACACAACCATTGAAGATAGTGAATATGTGACCTCTCACGTGAAAACGTTCCTAACGGCTAGCCGTTTGGAAGCCATTCAATAATGCCTCGAGCCATCCGTTCAAAAAAATTGTCAGCCGTTCGAATGGCTCGAGCAATTCGTTCCAAAAAAAATCGTCAGCCGTTCTAACGGCTCGAGCTATCCGTTCCAAAACAATTGTCAGCCGTAGTATAAAGAATGCTAATAAGGGAAAGGGCACGGACTACCGTTCAAAAACAATTCTCCAGTTGTTGAAACGACTCGGGCTATCTCTTCAAAACTCGTCAGCCACTTGAGCTGCGTTCAACCCACCCCCCCAGCCTTGTTTAATACTTCGCATATTCATGAGTTAAAAATAACATACATGTATATTTTTGTACAATTCTGAAAAACAAACAGTACCGCTGTCAAAGAGCTAAAACTTAAAGACCTTAAAGTTGACTTTAAATAAAAGAAGTAACCTTTTTCTCTTTGTTACTGTCGTTGTTGTTTTAGGGAAGAGCAGTATCGGCAAGTTTGGGCTGAATTAGATACTTTCCTTGAAGCTGCTAGCAAAACATCTAAAATGCATGAGAAGGTGACATTAACTACAAACTATGTGGTCTACATTATAAACAAACCTCTTTTCTGGGGGATAGTGAATGGTGGGGGGACTACCATACAAAAGTGACAGGGCGATCATCGTACCTTTTAGGTATCAAAATTTGTTGTTTGGCACCACTAAAGGTGTTCGAATCAAAACATTTCGGAAATAATTGGTACTTCTTAGGGGTAAAACTTAATGTGAGCCACACCCACAAACAGGTTTGTGGCACCTTAAGGGGTGCCTTTTAAAATATCCCACAATCACCCCTGTCAATTTTATATGAGAGTCACTACCCCTGTGATAGTGAAGCACACACAGGTGTTAGTGTGCAAGTTTTATAGCTGCATGTCAGCTCATTGTGCATTAGCCTGCGTAGCATTCGTTTTCTTTCCAGGAGCGCGGGAAGCACATGAAGGCATGGGATATGAGAAGGAGCAAAAAAAAAAAAAAAAAAAAATAGAGAAGGGGGGATGGCAGGGGAAGGAATCTCCTTTTCACACCCCATGCCTTTGCACACCTCCTGAACTCTTGGATAGGAATGAATGACTACTATGCAACAATTCCCACTTGTGCAAACAGAATTTCCAATATTTATATAACCTAACCTATCAAACATTTGTAGCTCAGGTGATTTTCCAGGGGGTAATTTTGACCAAAAATGCTCATACTTTATCCTCATGTACCCTGCAAAGTAGTCATGACCATATGACCGAACTCATTTCAGGTGTTGGAGTGTTTACGTGGTACAAATACAAGTCCCTCAAGCAGTGCCACAGGGAGCCCAAGGAGAGACACCCCAACGGATGAAATTGAAAGTGGGGATATATGCATTATTCGTCTTTCCATGTACCTTTTATGTCTTTTAAATAGGACAGTACTCAACATAATCTTTATTTCCTTTATTTCCTGGAACAGAAGGATCCAGACTTTCTGAAGTGACCCTCTCATGGCAGGAGATTGACAGGTCAGCTGGCACGTGTTTTGATAAACGCTGTTAAGCCTCAGTGTCAAAATAAAAATTATCCTTAACGGTCTCCATACATGTCTTGCATCACTAGTAGGGAGAGATTGTTAGGTCTCGAACCACAGACTTTTGAATCTGAAGTCCAACGTGCAAACCACTACACAACCGCTTCTACATAGAGTTACAATGTATCTCTTAGACAACGAGTAGTCCCTCCTTTTTCCTCAGGGATAGAAGAGCGAGCGAAAAGCGAGGGCGCGTGAAAATCACCCCACGCGAGACGCGCGACACCGCGCGTCTCGCCTTTCTCGTGTGGGGTGATTTTCACGCGCACTCGCGTTTCGCTCGCTCTACTCTCCCTGAGGAAAAAAGAGGGACTACTCTTAGTCTATGTATCTCTATGAATGACTGTTTCATTGGGTTTGAAGATTTAGAAAAACATTTTTCATACAGCACAGTTAAATTTTTTTTCTGCGTTGACCCTTTTTGTTGATTTTTAGATATCAGAGCATGACGGAGAGAGAAAAGACGGACTTCAATCGCGGCGATACAAACAATGAACACATGTTCAAAAGAGGTTTCGGATCAGCGGTCTCAGAGCAGGCGCACAAGAAATTACGTACAGATAATCAACCAGGATTTAATAAACAGACGGGCAGAGGTGAGAAACCAGAGACAAGTCGAAGTTTATGTAACTGTCATTAATAATAAAGACAATATCTCCCTTAGCCGATAGCCAAAATCCGTCCTGTTGTCCTTTCGTTTTGTTATTATTTTTTCAGTCTTAAAGTTTGTTTAGAGCAGTTTTCAATTGAGTCTCGTAAAACCAAAACCAGTGTAATTACTCTGACCAATCACAGCAGTCGTAAACAATCAAATGAACCAATTACATGTCGGCGGCGCCAAGCGCGGGAAAACGCGTGCGAGCAAGTCTACTTCTGATTGGTCGAGAAAGTGGCGCGAGATTTTTTTTAGCCAATCACAAAGCGTAGCAATGCAAAACCAAAGCAATTGTGTAATTACTTTTCACACTGAATTGAAAACTGCTCTATTTGATTGCTCGAAACGTCAGCTTTTGAATCTGTTTACGGTGGCCAATTTACACTGTACCATATCATCTCAGTTGATTTATTGACTGATTGCAGGTGCCGCAACCTCTCTGTTGTCCATGTGGAACAATAAAATGAACGCAATAGCAGCCTCGCGGCACGAAGAATTTGCTGGCAGACTACAGTCGACAGGGAACAAGGCCGAGTTATACTCCAATCCAGTAGATACGGGAAGCAACAGCAGGTAGGAAAGGTCTTCAAATTCAAATAGCACAATGAAGCAAATACATGCAGCCATTGCCAAACGCGGGAAATACTGTGAATGGTGCAAGCGCAGGAAAACTTTAGCCGGTGTCAAAGGCGGGAAAACATGCAACCTTTGAACCTTGTTCCAATTGCGGGAAAATGCGTACACAGGTGTCAAGCGCGAGAAACAAGTATGGAAAGCGAGAGTACAAGCTGGTGCAATGTTGAGTGGTTAAGGTACTTTTAATATTGATGTTTGTTGTTTTGTTGGTTTTTCAGTGGAAGAGGCACTCCCGTTGAAGAATGGCTATAGAACAATAGACAAATACACTAAACAGTACTAGAAAAACGCTTCGTTTCCATTTTCATTACGACTATTGGACGCTTTCTTAGTTGCAAATAATGTCACCTCTATTCTAGAAATTGAGATCCTCTTCTCTTAAGCATAAAATACGCTACTTATTCTAAACCTACAACTGTACCACTAGTTTGCAATGATTGTAAATAAATATACTTTTACCAATGTTTAATACATTCGCAGTCTTTTTATTGAGCTTGGTTTAAAGTTATTACAATTATAATCATTAACTTAAGGCCCGGACACACGGTGAAACTTTTCTTGTAACGTTGCGCGACACACGATTGGTGTCACACCATGCAATTTGTTGCGCGCAAAGTCGCAAAAGTAGAACTTGATTCTACTTCTGCAACTGTTGCGCTCAACGTTGCAAGGAAAGTTGCCCCTTGTGTTCGGGCCTTTATTTTCATTCAGCATTGAGACTGTTTTTCACGATCTTATTATGGAGTACGACTGCAAAAATAAACTCCCTAGTTGTGGTCAAATTCACATTGTATTGCAGTATTCTATGTTTTTCTTAGCCTGACAAAACAGACGACTTTTCGCAATGGCGCCACATATACAACGGTTCCCTCCACGAAAAGACGTCTGAGAAGCGAGCGCAAAAAAACCGTACTAATGATGTAACGCTACCCAGATCAGGGTAGTCCTTCTGATTGGTTGAAACAATCTCTCAACTACCCTGATCTGGGTAGCGTTACGTCATCACTACGTTATTTTTGCGCTCGTTTCTCAGACGTCTTTTCACGAAGGGAACCGTTGTATATGTGGCGCCACCGCGAAAAGTCGTCTGAAAAATGCGGCTTTTTAAAACAATTAAAACAGGACTGTCCCAAGTGACAGTTTTTGAACATAAAAATATTATATTTGAGCCCGTTTTTTAGTACGAACGTTATTTGTTTCCAATTAGTGTTGTTAAGAAATTCGTTTTGTTTAATAATGGCCAAAAATTGTCCGTTAAAAATGTATATCCCTTGTACCGCGGAAGTCCTATCACGCTTAGGTGTCCGTTAACGGAGATGAAGTTTCAAGGATATAGAGAGTAAATTTCTAGGACTTTATAAACCCGCTAATTATGGAATGACCGAAAGGAATCGAGCGGTTTTCACTGAGTGTCGTAAAACGGAAACCAAAGTAATTACTCCGAACTCTCCGACCAATCACAACAGACGCTGACAGTTTAATGAACCAATCAAAACTCGTAGCAAATACATGTAGCCGGCGCCAAGGGCGGGAAAACGCGCGCGGGCAAGTCACGATTGGTTTTGGTTTTACTTCTGATTGGTCGAGAAAGTGGCGTGAGATTTTTTAACCAATTACAAAGCGTAGCAATGCGAAACCAAAGTAATTACTCTGACCAATCACAACAGTCGCAGACAATTTAATGAACCAATCAAAACTCGAAGCAAATACACCTAGCCGGCGCCAAGCGCGGGAAACGCGTGCAGGCAAGTCATGATTGGCTTTGGTTTTACTTCTGATTGGTCGAGAAAGTGGCGCGAGATTTTTTAACCAATCACAAAGCGTAGCAATGAAAAACCAAAGCATTCGCAACAAAAGAAAGGCAACAAAAGAAAGGCTGAATACTTTATATTCATGCAGCTGTAATAAATTCCCCACAAAATATTTGCAGGTGTATTTATTTATAGATAAGGTAAGATAAGATAAGATAAGGTGGTAGATCGTATCCTGTTAGACGTTTCGCGGACATTCGTGAGATGCAGGTTAAAAAAAATTAAAAAAGCATTCAAAGTACAATTCCGACTCTTTTTTTGGTTGCCTCTGTTCCTCTGCTTAAACACTCATGGCAGTCATTCATCTTTTCTTGGAATCCCCATCGATACAGTTACCGCTTGTTTTATAAGCGCAAATAACTTCAAAGTGTTTCCCCACTTGTTGGCTGATATTTGTTTGCCCAGGTGGAATAACTGAGCGTCTTCTAAACGGCCATTCCTCTGCTATTACAACCATTGGACCATTTGCGCCATGTTCGTGTTCAAAGCGAACAAGATTCATACCTCTGTAGCTCTGTATCGGTGTGGCTTTACCGTGGAGAATGGCTGACTTTATACGAGGAGTTTGCAAAGAAGGCTCGATTTTTGAAAACGAGCTTTTTCTTTTTGAGAACTGTACTTTAGAAGCCTGTCGATTTTGGGACATTTAGTCGTGTTAATCCAACGTGTCCAGAAAAGGAAATAAACAACGGCGTTAAACTTCAACTACTTGTGAAATTCTCTGTAGTCATTCAGCTTTCCGTCGCAAAGCCGGAGTAAAACTCCTTTGTGAGTCATTTGAAATGACTTATCGATAATAGATCCTACCAAAGTTTATCATCGATCGCCTCATAAAATTGTCATTCTTCAGTATCCATTTTGTGGCAAATTTTGAAAAAATCTTCTCCGTTACGTTTGTTTGGCTT
>JAJGOT010000175.1:0-40000 GCA_022457155.1 Cladopsammia gracilis
GTTTCCTGCTTGACTAAAACACTTGCCACACTGTTTACATTCATAAGGCTTTTCCACAGTGTGGACTTTTTGATGTGTCCTTAGATTTCCTGCTTGGCTAAAACACTTGCCACACTGTTTACATTCATAAGGCTTTTTCCCAGTGTGAACTTTTTGATGTGTCCTTAGAGTTCCTGCTTGGCTAAAACACTTGCTGCACTGTTTACATTTATAAGGCTTTTCCCCAGTGTGGACTCTTTCGTGTGTCCTTAGGCTTCCTCCTTCGCTAAAACACTTGCCACACTGTTTACATTCATAAGGCTTTTCCCCGGTGTGGACGCTTTCATGTCTTCTTAGATGTCCTGCTTGGCTAAAACACTTGCCACACTGTTTACATTCATAAGGCTTTTCCCCAGTGTGAACTTTTTTATGTGTCCTTAGATACCCTGCTCGACTAAAACACTTGCCACACTGTTTACATTCATAAGGCTTTTCCCCAGTGTGAACTTTTTGATGTGTCCTTAGATACTCTGCTTGGCCAAAAGACTTGCCATACTGTTTACATTCATAAGGCTTTTCCCCAGTGTGGACTTTTTGATGTGTCCTTAGATACCCTGCTTGGCTAAAACACTTGCCACACTGTTTACATTCATAAGGCTTTTCTCCAGTGTGAACTTTTTGATGTGTCCTTAGATACCCTGCTCGACTAAAACACTTGCCACACTGTTTACATTCATAAGGCTTTTCCTCAGTGTGAACTTTTTTATGTGTCCTTAGATGTCCTGCTTGGCTAAAACACTTGCTGCACTGTTTACATTTATAAGGTTTTTCCCCAGTGTGGACTCTTTCATGTTTCCTTAGAGTTCCTGCTTCGCTAAAACACTTGCCACACTGTTTACATTCATAAGGCTTTTCCCCAGTGTGAACGCTTTCATGTCTCCTTAGATGTCCTGCTTGGCTAAAACACTTGCCACACTGTTTACATTCATAAGGCTTTTCCCCAGTGTGAACTTTTTTATGTGTCCTTAGATACCCTGCTCGACTAAAACACTTGCCACACTGTTTACATTCATAAGGTTTTTCCCCAGAGTGAACTTTTTGATGTGTCCTTAGATTTCCTGCTTGGCTAAAACACTTGCCACACTGTTTACATTCATAAGGCTTTTTCCCAGTGTGAACTTTTTGGTGTGTCCTTAGAGTTCCTGCTTGGCTAAAACACTTGCCACACTGTTTACATTCATAAGGCTTTTCCCCAGTGTGGACTTTTTGATGTGTCCTTAGATTTCCTTCTTGGCTAAAACACTTGCCACACTTGCCACATTCATAAGGCTTTTCTCCAGACCTTTTCATGACTCCTTAAATTTTCTGATTCGCTGAAACACTTGCTGCACTGTTTACATTGATAAACTTTGTGCTAACCTTTTTATGCAGTAATGGTTCTTCTGGAATTGTGTCAGGATTTGTTTTTTTTTTATACCTTTTCTTACTGCTGAAATGAATAAAATATATAAACATTAAGGTTACAGTGTACCTTCAGATCGAAAATTTATTGAAATTTTTTTTTGGCGTTAAAATAAAGTTTACAGAATGAACTTTCATCCAAAAAAAAAAGTATCGAAAAATAGTGAAAATTGACGGAGAAATGACGGTATAATTTTTGTGGGCGGAGTTTGTTTATTAAGCGATATGTTTTTTTAAGCGCCGTTTTCTCAAAGTTAATTTTTCGCTTGTTGGGGACACTTTAAAGAGCTACAACTCAAAGGGAATTTGTTCGATTTTCCTTAAATTTGGACAGAAGCTAGGCTAACATATAATCAACAAAAACGTGTCGGCGAATTTCTTAATTCCGAAAACTTTTTCGTCAAGAGGCATTTCCGCGCGATCATTCCAATTTTTTTTCTCCCCTTTTCGAAAATATTCTGTAACTTTTCACTGCAATTGAATATGGAAAATCGCCGACACGTTTTTTTAGCGCTTCGTGTCCGGAAACCCGAGAACAAATCAAATTAGCAAAATATAATAATCGCTTTGAGTTATAGCGTTTTAAAGCTGATTCGGACGTTCGAATTTACACGTCGTAAAAAATTCGACAATTCATTTTATTACCAAATGGTTTCCATATTTAGATAGCCAGCTCTATAAGCTTTAATTTGATATCTGGGTTTATGTATATTAAGTGTAATCTTAAGACGCTAGAGCTGTTATACTGGAGACACCCCCGAAGGTACACTGTAACCTTAATATGGACTTAGTTAAATTAACATACTATAATCCAGATTAAAATGTAAAGGTTTTTCAAGGTATCAGGGTACATGAAATCCTCATAAATACACTTTGGTAATTAAAGTTTGCTTTAATGGGCGCAACCTCCCTAAATGTAAGTCTATCTGCAAGTGTCAGGAGAGGAACATACAGTGAATGTAGTGGCACAAGATACCTTATTATTTTAATTAATTCATGGAAATAACTAAAAGATTTTACAATGGTATGGGGAACATGGCTTCAGGCTACCTAAAGTTGTACTATTCCATTGCTAAATTAAAGGCTCCTGTGAGCCAACCCATGAATAAGAAATGCCAATGCGTTATGCAATATTGCGCCAAGCTTATGTTTTTATACTGACAAGGTTCAATATATTTTTTAATTAAACGTAAGGACATTTGACGAACACACACACAAAAAAACCAGTACATCACTTTAGTAATGTCCAGTCTGTTAAAAAAAATGTCCGGAGTAGGATTCGAACTCCTGACTGCAGTTACCATTACATGCACTATGTCATTAGGCCATGAAGACATTTGGTAATTAGGGAATGAAAATTTAAATATCTTAACATAAATATATGGTAAAACACACACTAAATTGCAGATTGGTTTTAGTGTTTCATTAAAGGACCCCAAATACGAAACATCAGAGCAGGAGTTTCAAAATTTCCCCTCTATTGGCGATCAACCATTCCTTTGCAACGAAAGTCTTGCACATTGGTCAGTCGTATTAGCAAGGAAAGTTTAAATCTGTGTGATGGATCGAGCAAGTGAGTGAATTTGTTGTTGTCTCCGATAACCTGTTCATTGCGTTTCACGTATTCACAGGTTCAAAAAGACACCCGACTGCCAACTTTTATTTACTGCTGGGTGATTTTGATACATACTTGCATGTAATATGTCACACACGAGGAAGAGTGTTTCATCAGGATGTCCAAACACCCAGAAGTGGGTTGAAAAACAAGGGGGGAGGGGAGGGGAGTAATATATCAAACATGAGGAAGAGTGTTTCATTAGGATGTCCAAACACCGAGAAGTGGGTTGAAAAACGAGGGGGGGGGGGGGAGGGGGGGGGCGGGGAGTAATATATCAAACATGAGGAAGAGTGTTTCATCAGGATGTCCAAACACCGAGAAGTGGGTTGAAAAACAAGGGGGGGGGGGAGGGGGGTAATATATCAAACACAAGGAAGAGTGTTTCATCAGGATGTCCAAAAACACCGAGAAGTGGGTTGAAAAACAAGGGGGGGGGGGGAGTAATATATCAAACACGAGGAAGAGTGTTTCATTAGGATGTCCAAACACCGAGAATTGGGTTGAAAAGCAAGGGGGGGGGGGGGGAATATATCAAACACGAGGAAGAGTGTTTCATCAGGATGTCCAAACACCAAGAAGTGGGTTGAAAAACAAGACACAGCCAAGCTATTTTAAACCTCTTTGAGGTGTTTGGATACTGGATGAATCACTCTTTTAAGTGTTTGATATAGCTTCTCAAACGGATCATTGAATGTGGAGAAAACAAAAAAATAAAATTCACAAAATCTATGCAAATTAAGACCGCCTATTCAAACCTCTTTCACGGTAGTGATTTTCTTTGTGTTCTCATCATGAATTGTTAATAAATTTTAGAAGTCTTCCTTCACAATCCACTACTCTTAAGTAAGAACTAAGGGGCAACACATTTTACTTTCTGTCCACATGTTTAGCATTTTCAAATTTGCTGCTAGAATAAAATAGATTGCCCAAGTCACTTTGATAGCTTAGTTATAATGCATTGTTCAATTCATAGTGCTAACATCCCCCTCCTCTGGCAAAATTCAACTTGTGTGTCACAATGTAGGGGTTTCTTACCATTCTTCATTACTACTTATTCTAAGTTCAACATTGTTCTCATTTATTTCAAAGTTAGAGTATAGGTATCCATGGTAAAAATGTTTCAAATTATGGAAATCCCACAATGACACACTCTGAAAAAAACTTTGACTAGAAGTGAGAAAAGAGATGGGTCAAACCTGTCATTTACAAGGGAATTTCTGGGTAAATCCTTTGACATTACTGTATTGTTATGATATTTAGCATAAAATAAAAGTTAATGTTAGAAAGCAATAATCACCTCTGGGGCCTCATCTCACATTATTTGGAATTTGTCTTCCTTATTTGGCATCTTGTGATCAAACAGGTCAATTGCCCTCATATGAGAAGTTATGCACAGCAAGATTGATCCCTCCTGCCCCCCCCCCCCCCCCCCATTCTTATTTATTGTCTATGTAATAGTTGCCCTGTTACCTAGACCTTAGTCGCTTGCTCATTTTGATGGATGGGTCTTGCTAATAAATTAAGGGCAAGAATTTGCTGACTGTGGCACCCCTTCAGGCCTGTGCTGAAGCCCTGTCAGGGAGAGAGCATGCAATACTTGCTGCACTGGGTTAACTTGGCCCCAGGACATTACCCCAGCGTCAATGCCTGCCTTGCAGTACAGGCACGAGGCACCCTCTCGGCATGGTACCATGTGCTGGGGCCCCACATCTGATGGGTTCTATCCAAGCCTTGCCAGTACATTCCCTGCCCAATTTATGCCCATAAATGAGTGTTGTCTTTTTTGAGGGTATTGAAACATTAACTTCAAAAATAATAAAACACATTTAAAAGACCTTATTCATGGGAAGCTGAATAATATGAACACCCTTTTAATAAGGACAGTTTCTGTGGTCCCTAAAGTTTTTGCATTAACAATGTTTAAATGAGCCTAAAAAATGAAATTCAGGATCACTTTTTCTTCCGACTGACCACTGCATAGTGATTCCAAGATGTTGTTACAAGTTCAGTCCAGAGCCCGCAGAGCAGATTTTAAAGTGAGGGGACTAAAGCTAATGCACAAGTCTGAGCCACCTAGCCTACCCATATGGAAAAGTTTGAGTGTAATAATGACATCTATCTATAATCCCATACAAGCACCTATGGTATTTTGTTCACATTTATCAAACTTACCAAATTAAAGATTAATTTGGATAGTTTTCGTATGGACTTTTGTTAAAAGGCCCGAGCCAGCCACACCTTCAGGGCTCGAGACTAACGGCAGCCAATTAGGCAAAGTGTAGTAAAAATTCAGTTTTGGCTAGTGGATTTTTGCTTCCACTAGCCATTTGGGTTAGTGAGAATCGTAACTTTATTAGGGAGGGTTCATAATTTATGTAGAGGGGAGGCTATGTCAATTTCAGATTTTCTCCCTTGCAATTTTTGGAAGCCCCACCTATTATTTGGTGTGTTTTTTTCCTGGCCCCCCTCATTACATATCCCACAACCATGGGCAAAATACCATGTCCCCCACCCCCCCCCCCCCCCCCCCTCCACCACCACCACCACCACCAAAAAATACCATGTTGACGATAGGTAGCTTGGCAGTGTGGGTGTTAATGAGAGTGATAGAAGTCACACTGAACTTCCATCATCACCAGCTAAAAGAAGGTGCAGTACCAGAAGTGGACAGAGTGTCATAAGTTTTGCATTCCGTTGAGTCTCAACAAGTTGGCACATTTTGAGGCCATCTAGCTTCAAAACCAATTGGAATATAAACTTTGGAACATGGACTCTCTCCTCGGCAGAGGCTCCCACTGGTATTCCATTAATAAAATTTTAAATAAGTGCGCGGGTGACGATGGGAAGATCAGGAGAGGAACATACAGTGAACATAATGGCACAGGATACCTTACTATTTTAATTATTTCATGGAAATAACTAAAAGATTTGACAATGGTATGGGGAACATTGCTCCAGGCTACCTACAGTTGTACTATTCTATTGCTTAATCAAAGGCTCCTGTAAGCCAACTTGGAATAAGAAATGCCAATGCATAACACAATATTGAGCCAAGCTTATGTTTTTATACTGACAAGGTTCAATATATTTTAAAATTAAATGTAAGGATTTTTGACAAACACACACAAACAAATAATCAGTACATCACTTTCTTAACGTCCTGTCCGTTAAAAAAAAGGTCCAGAGCAAGATTCAACCCACGTCTCCGGACTGCCTTTACATGCACTATTTTTTTTATTTATTTTATTTACAGGTTTACAACAAAATGTTAAATAAATCAAATGAAGAATGATCCTCGCAGTTGTGAACGTAATTTAAGCAATTGCGAAAAGAAGGCTGAAAAAAATTCAGGACTTCAACGGGGTTCAAACCCGTGACCTCGCAATACCGGTGCGATGCTCTACCAACTGAGCTATGAATCCACTGACGTTGGGAACAGGTCAATTGTAGGTTCATATGTTCCGGTGAAAGGAGTAAGTGTGAAATGATATATATGAAATAAATCATATATGAACTGCGGAAATGAAATCAAATGATTTATTTCATATATATCATTTCACACTTACTCCTTTCACGGGAACATATGAACATACAATTGACCTGCTCCCAACGTCAGTGGCTTCATAGCTCAGTTGGTAGAGCATCGCACCGGTATCGCAAGGTCACGGGTTTGAACCCCGTTGAAGTCCTGAATTTTTTTCAGGCTTCTTTTCGCAATTGCTTAAATTGCATTTACAACTGCGAGGATCATTCTTCATTTGATTTCATTTCCGCAGTTCATATATGTTCATATACGTGTCCGTGCTGTATCGGCATTATACATTCACTCGGCTGCGCCTCGTGATTGTATAGGCCAATACAACACTCCCGCTCATGTAGTAAACATTACTTACAATACTCCGTTGCTGTTTTTAATAACTGTAACAATACACGAAGTTGTTTAAAATAGTTACAAAAACTCATTAATAATTCATGAGCATGTCAGCCAATCACACGACGCAAATCGATCACGTGTATGAGCCTTTATACCTGGTAATCTACCGTCATTATGAAAAGCCTGGTGGCGGCTTTGATTTCAGTCACAGGGGAGTTCGGGGCATAATGGGAAAACAATGCAATTATTGCTGAATTTCTAATGAGAATGATTTTAAAATGACCGTGATATTTATGTTAAGATCACACGTAATCTTTATTAATATAAAGATTACTGATATGGGTAGTAATTGTTCAGGATTCTTAGTGCACAAATGGTGACTTTAATATTTTTGTGCAGTACTGTTTTACGAAATCTGGTCTTTCGCCATTCTATTTGGAATCTTCTCAACAAAATAAACAACCAACAGTTTAACAAGTCAGCCGTTATTTGAATGACACCAGCGCCCTCGTGTAAATTGCAAGGTAAGTGACTGGTTCGCAGATGCAAGCTGCTTATTTCTACTCGTTCTCTACCTCTGAAAAAAAAAAATTGTCAGCCGTTTTATCTACCGTACCTGACAACTTTAGTATAGCATTTTTCAGTAGATATTTTCCCTCAAAACTATAAAATCCCAAAACTTTCGACAGGAACCGGGAAGCAATGGTCACTTTGTCGAAGACGTAGTACATGTGTTGTATGCTAATCAGTCTAGTCTACTTGTTTTTCTCGTATGCTAATTTCCTCTTTGCACAAAAGCGCATTTGTTTTAATTCCGAAGGGACACGCTTTTGAAAGAATGTTTTTGAAGCCGTTCAAAAAACTTGCAGCACGTGTATTATCAGGTGTAAAAACTCTCGGCTTCGCCTTGAGTTTTTAAACCTGATAATACACTACTGCTCGTTTTTATAAACTTACATAAATAATATGCACATGAACAACATTGACATGCTAAGCAAGAAGTTAAAAAAAAAAGAACACTAACAACTCGAAATAAGTTAACAGAAGCGCTCTTGGGTGGAAAGCCTTGGGCTAAAAAAAATATATTAAAAATATTGAAATTGAGAAAATATATCGTTGTTTTTTTTTCTTTGGGGGGAGGGGGGTGCTCGGTTTGTCCTTTTTAGTTCATAAAAAGGGCGCAAACAACTCCCATTTTTTTGAATTGGTTGTTTGGGTGTTCTCAATTTGATCGATATGCTAAGATAACGAAGGAAGTCATTCAGTTTTGGAGTACAGTCTTTAAGTCTACAAACCCAAATAAAATATTTGGCAGTTAGAGCGCAAAAATTGATTTGGAGGTTATCCTTAGATTTATCTGGCCTCAGACCCAGCGCAATATCTACTTGGAAACATTCATTAGTAATTTGACAAGACTGTAGCCACGAAAAAAACACTGTTCCAAAAACCTTGAATCTTCTCACATTTCCAAAACAGGTGCAACAACTTTTCTGCTTCGGATTGGCGGAAAGTGCATTTTTCATTGTCGACAACTCCTATTTTTTAAGGAAACTGTTGGTTGACAAGTGTCAATGTAAAAATTTAAAATTAAAGGTTATAAGTTTTGAGCTCTTTGTGCATTGTAAGGACAATTATTGGTAAGCTGCTCTCCAGTACATGCACTTCACATGCACTATGCCATTAGGCAATGAAGACATTGGTAATAAGGGAAGGAAAATTGAAACATCTTGACATAAATACATGTACGATCAAAACCCAGTTGACTTTCAATGTCTTTAATATCACCTAGAAGTCCCTTCCTCTTTTTGAGTAGGCGAAGACACGTCTTGCACAGATACCTGACTTTGGGACCGCCTGACAAATCCATTTACATGTAAAACAGCAATTTGTTAATTAAATGGAGACATTCTCCCATCATTTCTCAGATGTCAGTTTCGTAGTGGCCCCAGTGGTGACGCTGTGAAACAACGTCTGTTCTCTCTGGCTAACACTAATTGAAAAATCAATAATTATCGATTCACAACAACCCTTTATGATATGATTAACTAATTTTTGTAGCTTACCGCCTCTTAGGCGTAAGCTACTATGCTATCCTGTTGAGTGAGTGAGTGAGTGAGTGAGTGAGTGAGTGAGTGTAACAATAGAATCCAAGCCCTCAATGAACTCTGTCGATTTGGATCCGATATTCCCTGATCCTAGCTCCTTTTTAACTCGGAAACCTCGTCAATTGTTCAACATCTGTCTAGGATAGCTTCGAATGGCCCCGAATGTTACTCGGAATAAGCATGTGATCAGACGAGAAATCTTCGATTTCCCATGTGCTCTCAAAGCTCCCAAGTCGTTTGACACCATCGACTGCAGTCGCTGGAAGGTGAGTTCTTTTTTCATAATGAGTTTAACCCATTTAGGTTTAAGAATCAAGCGCAGCTATCTTCGCATTTATGGAGAACTTGTTAGCAAAGAATTCAGTTTCCAATTTTCCAGAAATTGTGTGACTCTATCGAAGCGTGATTAAGTGTTTAGTGCAGCTGAACATGTTTGTGCGGCAATCTCAAAACCCAGGGCCTAACTTATTGATAGAAATCGATCATTGGAAAGCTAATCAATTAATCAAGAGTACCCGATATTTGCCGATTGGTTGGTCAATGTAATTGATTGAAATCGATAATCACAAAATTTGGCTGTAAATCACTCATAGTGAATAGCATGTCACTGTGAACTGTTGAGTGGTAAAACTGTTTTATTTTCTCCCACGCGTTTCGTGTGAGTAATGCACACTTCATCAGCAGCTTCTTCCAGCTTCTCTGCTAAGAAGAGTAATTTTGAAAAAGGGGACAAAAGTTTTTGACTCAAACAGTTCTTCTGAGGCTAAGAATATTGTATCAATCTATCATAAACACTGCAAAATTCGAGTTTGAGTTCGATTTCGAAGTAAGAATTTGAGTTTGCACGCGGCATGCGTACCGCCGTGGAAACAGATCGTTTTCGTTTGTTCAAAATAAAGCTATTTTACAGGCGTTTTTTCCTTGTACATTAAACTTGATTAAATGCTGTTATTATTTGGAATTTGTTTCAACGAATACTGTGATTGTATTATTGCATTTAGCCATTGCATTTAGCTAATTTTCGATAGACACCATTTTGTTTACTGTGGCGCATGTCACATGCAAATTTCTTAAAGGCCCACTGTCACCTGTTATTTTTGTTTTCAAATGATGAGCTCGTTCGTGATTGGATCTTTCGGGAATTTTCGACTGCGTTAAATCACAGGTAGCCCAAGCTCAAGTGATGTTTACCGGTAACTGTTGCGTAATAGCGAATTTATAAGGATTTGTATGGGGAAAATTCACTTCGAATTTGAGCGTAAAATTAGGAAAGATATTTGAATAAAACTGGCTCACCTGAACTTATTTGTGTGTTTACTTGTGTCTTGAGTGGTTTTGGGGTCGATTCGAAGCGATTCCAGCGAGTTTTAGTTCAACTGTCTCTTTCTCCCTAAAAGAGAGACAAGGTAGGGCACTCCGCTCAACGAGCCGATCGGATCCACCGAAGGAAATCGGCCGTAAATTCGCTCCATCGCCATCAGTCGCCTCGAAATTCCACGTAGACCATAGTCGATAGTTCTGCTTTCCATTCGTGATCTTCATCAGAGTCGCATATACACTGAGAGAGAATTAAAGGTCGCTAACCTCTGCAAACTTTCCCATTTTGAGTCATCGGAAACGGCTTTGTCACAACTTCGACTGCACCAAACCGTTGGAGATAGCTTAGCGACCCGGCCAAAGAGTCAAATTACTCACACTCGGGGTGGGTGACGGTCCATTGCTCCCTTTGACAATCAATACCCTCGGCACCATCACCCACCCCGAGTGTGAGTAATTTGACCCTTTGGCCGGGTCGCTAAGCTATCTCCAACGGTTTGGTGCAGTCGAAGTCGTGACAAAGCCGTTTCCGATGACTCAAAATGGGAAAGTTTGCAGAGGTTAGCGACCTTTAATTCTCTCTCAGTGTATATGCGACTCTGATGAAAATCATGAATGGAAAGCAGAACTATCGACTATGGTCTACGTGGAATTTAGAGGCGACTGGAGGCGATGGAGCGAATTTACGGCCGATTTCCTTCGGTGGATCCGATCGGCTCGTTGAGCGGAGTGCCCTACCTTGTCTCTCTTTTAGGGAGAAAGAGACAGTTGAACTAAAACTCGCTGGAATCGCTTCGAATCAACCCCAAAACCACTCAAGACACAAGTAAACACACAAATAAGTTCAGGTGAGCCAGTTTTATTCAAATATCTTTCCTAATTTTACGCTCAAATTCGAAGTGAATTTTCCCCATACAAATCCTTATAAATTCGCTATTACGCAACAGTTACCGGTAAACATCACTTGAGCTTGGGCTACCTGTGGTTAAATTCGCAATGCATTTTGGGTGACAGTGGGCCTTCAAGCACATGCTTTCTTTAGCCACTTCTTTACATTACAAACTCATTGTTTTGTTTCAAAATAAACTGGCTACACTTGCTGAAAATGGTGCAAATTTGGTCTGTCCTTGTGTACCGGTAACAAAAAGAACGAAACAAAGATACACGAAAACAATAGATCACAAACAAAGAGAATACAATGTAAAATCCCTCGTGTACCTGAAGATAGAAAAAGTTAGTAAGTGCCCAGCGTGACTAAATACGGTAATCTAAGTAATAACAGGTGCAGTAAGCTACATGCAGTCATAGATGCCTATTTTTATCGAATACTATCGATGATCCATAATCGATTGACTACCCCGGGAGTGCGGCAAACATAATTTTGTTGGTTGAAACTCGGTCTTCTTTTGTATTTGTTGATCATTTCTAGCACCTAAGGAATGGTTGTTTAAAAGGACACTGAATAGAGTATCTTACCTTCAGCAGAGGAAATCTTGGTGCTTTTCGGAATAAAAAACCAACACTCTTCGTTGATGAAACTGGACGCGACAAAATACTAGAACTCAGTCTTCTTCCGACAACACCATATTTGGAGAGGAATCCCATGATGCATTAGTCAGATCTCCTTCAAACTATGAGAGGAACCTGGGAAAGAGATTAGTTCTGCGAGTGCAACAGCGAGTGCAACAACATTTTCAAAGGATAATTTTTGCGGTCTGCAAGCGTCTAAATTTTCAAGAGCTAATGCATTCGATTTTGGTTTTGTATTTTGCGTTCAAAGAAGAAGGAAAAGCTATTGAAAAACGGAGGAAGTCAAACCAATGGTGAGACCAGTTGACATCCAATATAAACAAGTTTATATATCATTGCTATGCTGCGAACATAAAATTCGATTGAGCTTAAGCTTAAGTCTTAAGTTTATTAGCTAACTGGAACAAGTAGCCCGATGGGCTTCGAAACTGGCTCGTTTTGTCTCAGTTTTCACCCGGTTTACATTTTAGAGTTTTATATTAGCAATCCACAGTATACAATCTAGAATATATTCATATGCACAGTCCAGTCTACATTTACATTTACATTCCACAGCCCGCTTCAAGCACTCCTTAGGGACAGATTATTTTATTGTTAGGGGAGGGAGGAGGGGGCGGGGGTGGACAATTACCAGAAAAAAATTCCTGCATAGCAAAAGTAAAGAAAAAAAATAATGCACAGAGAGCCAATGGAAAAAAGGTATGGAACAATCCCGAAAAAAAATTATTGCACAACATCAAGACGGCAAAAAATTCATGATCAGAAAAATTGCCCACACTACCCGCCCCCCCCCCCCCCCCCAACACAAAAAAACTCCCTCCCTTTGTAGGCTACAATTTTAGGTCTCTGTTTTTTTTTCTCTAATCGGCTCGGTACTGTTAGAAAAAACACAAGTTTAGAATTTTGTACATTTTTTTTCGCTTTAAAATCCTTGAAACCACCCACTACAAGGAATCAGGATTGTTTAAACACAGGCATTTTGGAGAATCGGTCATAGGATTTCGAATAAATTAACAATATCAACATGATCGATCGCGACCATAGCGTGACATAAATTCGAGATGTTCGGAATTTCAACGTGACTCCATGGCGTAATGCTTAAGAATTGTTTACTTATCAGCTGACTTGCCGGGACGTGCTTTCTAAACTCAACTGTTTGACAATTGATTTGGTTAGAAAAATTCAACCCGCTTTCCTTTTACTAGAAATAGAACACATTCTGAAATCACAGCGATTTAATGTTTAACAATTCCGTCGAAATTAGAACGGTAAATATTTCAATTGTAAATTGTCGTTTCGATGACATCACTGATTTCTGAAAACCGGAAGTAAACTAGGTACGGTGTTGGCCGCAGCAAAATCGATTCCCGGGGCAGGTGACACGACAGAAAAAAAAAAAAAAGGGTATTTTAAGAACTGTCTCGTTGCGAGCGACGAGCCAGTTAATTACAACAGTTTGTACATGCAAAAAATTCTGCATTCCGATTGCCAGAGAGAATGTCAATCTCCCAAACAGTGCATAAAGGTAAAACAGTGAAATTAAAAATGATTGACAGATATGATAGCTGAACAGATCTCGAGCCATGCAGAAACAAAATGGCATGGCGGACACAAATAAAACAAGATTCAAACAGTATAACAGTATTTTAATAGGAAGTCTTAAAAGAAAATTTAAAATACAAAAACAGACAAAAATTCTAATCACTGAGAAGGAGATTTGGGAAAAAAGATTACAAGTACAATAAAAAGGACCAACACATCACTGGCTCATATTGGGCCATTCCATTTAATATCCGCACCCCCTCTATTGAGGTATAAGGAAATCTTGGGGGAGAGGGGGGGTTTACTTGTGTCGGCATCCTTTGATCCGCAAAAATTTTCCATGGGGGTAACAGAAAATTCTGCTATTTCTAAGGGGGGTGTTCTGTCAGCACTTTGATCTTTGTTTTTCCTTAGGGGGGGGGATGTTCAGTGAATACCTCAATGGGGGGAGTGCAGATATAAAATGGAATGGCCCATTTGAGAGACTCTTCCTTGTACAAAAAGGTGTCAAAATGTAGTTAAATAAAAAAAAATTGAATTTAGGCTTGTGCTAAGTTGATTTGGTTGAGTTTGTGGAAGCTTTATTGTATCAATAATATTATTAACACTTTGCCAAATTTATCTTTTCAATGCGTAATGCAATGCATGGTATGTTTAAATTATAAACACCTCTTGATATCTTTTAAAATAAAGTAATCCGCGATATATGTGTGATATTTAGGGTCTACATACAGTGTACACTGTTCAGTAGAAAAAGGCAAAGATATATTTTCACTTGAGGAACAGATCCACAGACGACATATGAAAGTTGACCTTCAGCAAATAAACATGACCATTTCTCTCCTATTTCAAATGATGCAAATTTGTGTCATGCTAAGACATCAAAGATAAATTTGGTTTCTTCATCAAAAGACTCCAAATGTGAAACATCTTTAAGCTTATTCTTGTTTAACTTAGTTTTCAAAAATCTTTTTGTTATCGCCGGATTCATGTCGTGCTTGACTTACACTACACATTCAAAACAGAACTAATTTTAAAACATTAGGTGACAAAAAGTTTACAGCTGATGGAGTGAGCGAGTGCACATTTGCCACCATCTGCAATAATCCATTCAGGGTTTAAAATGAACTGGAGAATCAATGAGGTGCCTATGAAAACCAGTGATGAATATTTGCTGGATCATATCTATAATTCTGATAACTTGTACCCCTTTGATTGATTTGATTGAAGTGGGCCTTTCTTTATTTTTGTGGGCGGCACGGTGGTCTAGTGGTTAGCGCGTCGGACTTTCAACCTGAAGGTCGGTGGTTCGAAGCCTGGTCTCTGCCGTCGTTTTGTTTCCTTCGACAAGAAACTTTACTCCACACTGTCTCTCTCCACCCAGGTGTATAAATGGGTACCAGCGACAAAATGCTGGGGGTAATCCTGCGATGGACTGGCATCCCATCAAGGGGGGGAGTAGCAATATTCCTAGTTGCTTCATGCTATGGAAACCGGGTTAAGCTCCGGCCGTGTTGGCCATGGTGGCCCGAGTGCTACTTTACCTTTTTTTTTTATTTTAAACTCTGGTATAATAAATTATTTATGTGGCCACTACCCCTGAATGACTTACATTTGCATGGTTAAAATTTGTCTGTTTAACAGCAGCTGGCTTAAAAAACTTTCAAGTTAAGTTTGTGTGCATGATAGGTTTGTAGAATAAATGCTGTTACACACATTGTTTGTGCAATTTTATTATCCCTTCAGCATGTTCCAAGCTTTTACGAGTAAACATTTTTTGTTTTGTTTTCAGTGAGTGGTTGTCTCTCCTCTGTAAAAGCAGAGAATGTGGAGAGAATCCACTGAGCAAATTGGGTGCAGGAGAATGTGTCCACTTGCACTCATAATGCGCAGTGGATTCCCTCACAAACACCCCTTTGTACCTCTATGGAGTAGAAAGGCGCTCTGAGAGTTACAACCACTGGTTTTAAATCTCGAGGTGCTTGCTGACATTGCACAAGGGTGTTTGTCAGGGTTGTGTCTCTTGTCACCATGGGTACATAAGGATCCTATTCCAAGAGCAAGTACTTCAGAATGTATCAACTGTCCACCTGTACCACTAATGAGCTCATCAGTCTGTCTGACCCATTCTGACAAACAGCAAATAACTAAAGTTTGGTGTGGCTGTGTAATTCCCAGTACCTACACATAATTTTCTTTCTTTTTTTTTTTTACCTCGTCTTTCTATTTCAGGGGGGTTTATTATAGCCATATTTTCAGACAATAATTATAAGGGCGCTATAAATGCTTACATGTAATTTTGCACAAATACACTTTTGTAACTGTGTGGCCCTTTTATTTGCTTTGTTTTACATTTGTTTGTAAAAATCACATGCTTACTGTATTTCTTGGAGCTCTATTTTTCCCATTTTAAGGAAAATAAGGGCTCCATAAGTACTTAAAATTGTGCTCAAATAGGCCCTTTTATTTGTTTTTTTTTTTTTCTATATTCATTAATTTGGTAACAATGAGTCTTAAAAAAACAAAACAAAAAGAAGATACCCATTTGTTTCTCATTGCCACTGTTTGTTGTTTGCTTCTAGCTGGGTGTCTGGCAGAGGTCCTGACGGCAGAGTTCAGCATTACCAGTTAAAGATAAGAAGCTGACAGTTTTGTAAGGAAGATGAAAACTGCAGTGGTATCTAGACAGCATTTCATTTCTACATTTGCAAGTTAGTGTACAAAGGAGGCTGGCCGAGCACTGTTCCTCAAGCTATTGGCCTAAATTACTCAGTCAATGAGTTATCAGCATACTGATGTGGAAGCATTTCTACTCTGGCTGTATCATCATAAAGAGAAATATAAAGAAGTGTATGGAGTGAACTGCAGGGTATACCCAGCTTAGCAGTATTTGTGAAATTGTTTAAAGAACATTTCTATGTTTACTTCATTAAATGGTTGGACTATGGAGAGAAATCAAGCAATATCACCATCTGTTTAATATCATTGACAAAATATCAGACTGTTGACAAACACCTCTTAGTACTAGTTTGTGACTTGTACAGTAAGCAATTTCTGTAGATTAGAATTACAATCAAGTCATAATCAAAGTTCTGTTACTCACAAATAATTTGTAATATTAATATATGGTTCTATAGCTGGTATGCATATGTATGCATAATACATTTATTTACATGTACATGCAGGCAGCAGCTTGCATAATGCTTACATGCACAGTGCAGGTTTGACTGTAGTATTATTAAACTACAATAAACAAACCCTTTCATCAAATTTTTAAGAGTGAAACATATCTTCATGTGTGTGATGTACTGGGTAATTTATCTTTACAATATCAACACACTTGGGCAGACAGGTGTTGGGAAAAATAAACCTCGTGGTAGGACAAGAATGTTGATGTTGCATAATTTTTGTCATAGAGTCCTAAAGTGTTATGTCACACAAACGTAAATTTATGAAATTATGGGATTTGATTAGATATTCAGAAAGAGCACGACGAGTTAGGAACAGAGGCAAAATTAGAAGGGTTTGTATGGAGTCATCAGAGCATAACAGTGTCAATATCTCACCTCCAAATTGTAATAAGATGCTGATTTTTGGCAAGCAAGCATTTATCGTCATGTTCTTTCCGAATATCATAATCAAATCCCATAATTTCACAAATTTGGTTTTTTGTGACATTGTCACTCTAGCACTCTACTGGCGGCAAGCAGAAGTCATTAGTTTCCATTTATGAAACATTTCTATTGCATGTCACTGTGACAAGACATTGATGCCAAAACATTGATGCCAAAACATGGACTTTTGATCCTGTGATGAGGATATGACTTCCAGTTCAGTACACCACCGATGACATATACTGTACTGGATGTCATTGCTCATTGTCCCAAACATAAATACCCCTTTTCTGGTGTGTCTTGGAGGTAACCCCATCAAATTCCCGCATGCACTTCTATTTTTGGATGGGGATCATCTCATAACAAAGGAAAGTACCTTTGTCAACCTCTTCTCGAAAAACTTCATAATTGAGTCGATACTTTTCTTTTATCGGCTCCAGGGGTGTTGTCAACACTACAGTTCCTATTCCAGAAACCTTCACTAGAGGAGTGCACTCTTGACATGGTGTTTTTGTGACAAACATAATCCCTCCTGAGACATCTGTTGCATTACACCTGAGAAGTGCATTTTGTTCTGCATGGACAAAGAAGGGATATTTTTCGTCCCTGTCAAGATCAGAGGCATTGTGAAACTCTTCTTCAATTATTTTAGAAGGGAAATCATTCCACCCTACTGCTACAACATCATTTTGCTTCATGATCACAGATCCAACCCCAGTTTTTGGCTCAACAGTGCCATGTACTGTCATCATTGCCAATCCAAGCAGGTGCTTTGCAATCTTTTCCTCATAGTCATTGTTCTCAGGATCAAAACTCCTGATTGTACTTTCCCCAGATTTTAAGCAGGTTCCTCCATTACCGCGAAAACACCTGAACTTTGAACGGTCGAATGAGAGCTGAATTTGTGCCATCCATTTTACAAGGTTTATAAGCTTGCTGAATGTTTGCTCGACGAAATCAATTCCCTCGTGCCTCACACGTTCCTCACTCCAAAATCTTCCAAAAACATTTCGAGTGTACTCTTGACTGACATCATCAAATGAAAAACCTTTTGCAACTAATTCTTCTGTCACTTTTGCTAAATCCATCTCTATTTGAGGGACAAAAACCCTTTTAGATACTCTTCCTACCTCAAACAATGTATCTACTAGCTTTTCGTCTTTGCTACGGTAACACTCTGGTTCGGCTGGCAGATACGAGACTGCAGTAACTCCAGTCTTTATCAAAAGCTTGGTACAATACGTGCATGGCTTGCGTGAGACGAAAACACTGCAACCCGTTGTTTTGTCGTGATGTTTAACAAGCATGCGAGCTACACCGTGCACACCATCACGACTGTGGTCAACTGCAACAAGACAGCCATTTTGCTGTACAAGAACACAACCAATTTTCCTGTACAAATCTATTGATTTATCGACTGTTGGACCTTCCGTTATTGGATCGGGGAACATTTCCATCCACATTGCCATTGCTAAATATAGTGATTCATCAGTGATTCTTGTATTTACACGTCTCGTCGAGCTGGTCTTTTCGTTACTGCTGCTCGCTTTCTCCTCATCTTGACAGGAAAGGTGTTTTAAAGCGCTAACTTTGCACTGTTCGTCTTTTTGTTTTGGCCCCGCTTTGTCCGCCATCTTGTATGAAAGTCGTCCCCAGGGTCTCTCTTCTTCTAAATGTAAAATAACACGGCAAACTGATCCGTACGGCCGAGAAAAGATTGACTCAAGAAAAATAAAGTAAAATAAAAGATATATATTTTGTGCCCGATATTTCGGTTTGAAACACAAACCTTCGACGGGGGCTAAAATAAAAATGAGTATATACGTTAATATCGTTACAATTTTAAAAGTTTAAAATATGGAACCAAGAAACATGATAGGTTACTACATTGACAGGTAAATAAAAAAAGCGTCCTATGATAAACTGACAAATATAATAGTTGACTAAATAATGACAGGCAGTTTTGTAAAGATAACATAATTAGTGCAGTTCATCGCGTTTATTAATACCCGAAGGTTCTAGTGTTTTTGCTTTGTCGATGAGATGAGCTTCACGCGCCTTTCTGACAGAGTCTCTTATGTTTTTCATGAGCTCGATGGGAATGAGTATGATATCATTAAGTGAGTGGCCTGGCTGGTTGAAGTGTTGTGAGATTGGAGTAGGCGTCTGTAGTAAATGAGGTTTAGTCACTGAGCGGCGATGTTCTCCAAAGCGTTCGTTGAGTCTGCGTTTAGTCTCACCGATGTATTGTTTTTGACATTTTCTACATTCGATCATATAAATAAGGTTTCTAGAGTTGCAGGTAATGCGTTCCTTGATATGTCTTTCTTCACTAGTTGCGGAAAATGTATATTTATCTTGGTTTTCTTTTAAGAAAGGGCAGGTTAGACAGCGCGGATGATTGCATCTGTGGATACCCGGAGAAGGTGGTATTCTACGGTCATCAGGGTCAGAGTTGTCGGGTAGCTTTGTTTTCACTAGAAGATCACGAAGACTTGCGTTTCTTCTGTATGCTAGGACAGGAGGATTAGGAAACGTTTCTTTACAGCGGGTAGAGGAGTTGAGAATGTTAAGATGTTTTTTCACAATTATTATTATTATTATTATTATTATTATTATTATTATTATTATTTTCTTTTCTTTTACTTTATTTTTCTTGAGTCAATCTTTTCTCGGCCGTACGGATCAGTTTGCCGTGTTATTTTACATTTATTCAAGTTTTTCTACTGATCCAGATCTTTGTCACAGATCCGGCACCTCTCATTGGTTTGTAGTTGTGGTTTCTACTGTTCATTGTCTCTCTTCTTCTGTCGATCGATTTGACCGACTGGAAGTCACGTGGGGGTTAGCTCATGCCATGCGCCCGAGGGGAGGGGGGAGGAGGTGGGGGTGGCAGGGAGAGGGGGGTGGGGTTTCTCCCAAATAAAAATGGTGGTGGTGCTCGTCGGAAATTTTTGAAAAACACCCTAAGCAGCTAAGAGGTACTAGAATCTTATTTGATTAATTAAAATTAATTTTACCCCTAAGAGGTACCAATTCTAACACATGTCATATTCATATTTTTTCGGCTTTATATCCTAAAAGGTACCGCGATAATTCTAACTGTGGTCATTTTAGATTAAGTACTAATCTGCAAATTCTGACCCCTAAAAGCTAAGGTACGCCGCGCACCCCGTTCTTTTTTATTTGGGGTTCGCCTCCCTCAATGACTTCTGTAACAATGCAAGGACCACTTGAATTAACAAACAGTAGCAAAATGAAGCTTGATCTTTGTGCAAATCACGATCAGCAATGAACTTAGTAAAATAACTTTAAAATGCAAGGCTGATCAAACAGCTGAATTTGGTCGGTAAAATTCCGTAAATAAAACATCTACCAAGCGGAGGTCACGGGTGGTAATTACCATCTAACGAAGGGTAAGATTATGTTTTGTTGTGTAACGTTGTTGGGGTCTTGTACCCCGAAGCCTTCTCATATTTTCCCACACGGTTTAGTTCAAGTCTCTCAGAGTTGCTGGCATGGAAGTTTTGGAAAAATTAGATGAACTCGGACTTTTCCACCAAACAAGCCGAATTTTTATATTATCTCGACAAGCTGGTAACTGACTATTTTGAGAATTCATTAATTTTTTTCCTTTGTGGCTGAGGAAGGGACTAGAACAGATAAACGGGGATGCATGTGTGTCGGCTGAGAACAATGAAATGCACAATATTACATCACAGCAAAGGAATGTTGAATGTGTAGTTTAATCAAGTTAACTTCGTTATTCCTTCATTCTACGTTCCATCAACTAACTATATTCTATGATCCATTCGGTATGTACAATTCAATCAATTAAACAACCAGCCGTGAGCCATAATCGACATAATCGATTATGACTCCTGAAACGACCAAATCCCATACATACAAGACGGTGACCGCTTAATACAGGTTTGACTGGCCCAGCCGAAAGGAAATAAGAAAAGAAGATTGAGAATTTGATGCGGAAAAAGACTCATTACGATACGAATTGAGTTCGAAACTTACGTACTTTTGAGTGAAATTTGTGATCCTTGCAGTTAAGCAGTCAAAAAGGCAAGGTGATAAAATATTCTTGGCACACTGAGAGCCCTGAGAGAGTCACAAATTTCACTTATGTTTCATCCGCAGTTCACATACATAAGATTTTGATATTGATTTATTTCACTATCATCATATCGGGTTATTACGAACTCACAATCCTCGGTAGGAAAAAAGATGGCGACTGGTACATTTACCCATAATTCTTAGCGCACAAAAACCTTAACAACGTTCATAAAAATGTAAAGAAAAGTTATAAAATCTTCAAACCTAGTCTACACATTGTCCTTAGTACTGGAACAAATATTGTAAAAATTTGGCTTTCTTTGTACCTTATGTGCTGTGTTAGGTCCGCAAGGTATTGTGGTCAAATAAACAGCCGCCATCTTTTTTCCTACGGTGGATTGACTCGCTATCCGAGTGGCTTGGTAGTTCAGTAGATAAAGCATTGTACCGGTATCGCAAGGTCATGGGTTCGATTCCCGTTCAAGCCAAACCTTAATTTTTTCCAGGTTGCTTTTCAACTGCTTAAGTAGATAGCACACTAGCTGTGCAAGGAACACAAATTTCACTCATGCTTCATCCGTAGTTCACAATCATATATTCATTTTCTTACGTTCTTTTGTTCTTATTTGAGTCCATTATTTCTATTGTCTTTTTGGGGGATATATGCGGTACTACGCCGTCTTAAACAAACAAACAAACAGCACAAATCATTCAACGACAACCCAAAAAACGATTTCTATTTTTTTGCTGGTTTCAAACACCTATTGTACATGACGTCATATATCAAAGTCACGTATTACACAGGTGGCTACGCTACAATCATGCAAGCAAATCAATGTACCACACGCTAGAGAAAGTGGCGGGATTTACCAACGAAGGCCGAAACAGACCTAATTAGTAGAAATAAAAAACTGCGAGAAGAAGGGGTGCTTCGAACCCCTCGACCACTTCCTCTGCCCTCCTACCCCACCACTTGCAAGACTAATTTTAAACAGAATGAGCTACTGAAAAACTATGAAAAACTATGATCCTGGTATGTAAATTAAGTACAATTAACTAATTGACACCTGGCGTAGGTGTCATTCTAGTTTGGCTTGGGTTATTGGATAATAGCCATAGTTGGTTCGCTTTTTCTTGGACCACATCATGTATGACATTCCCATTAGGCATATTGCGCCGGTCGTGGCGAAAGCGATGATCAAAGCCGGACTGTTATCATGACCTGAAACAGAAAAGTACAGTTGAATGCCATGAAGTTGTATTAATACAGATTTTATGTTGACACTAACAATTGCTGTAATCAGTAAGTAGAGCCTTGTAGCAGATCTATATAATGATTTCCACTACTGCTATCTTCTCTTTCCAAGGAAAAAATCCTGAGGATGGCGTTGCTATTGCTTTGTCTATTTTGTGTGGGCACTTTCATAACTAAGTCCAACCGTAACAACACATTTCCTTCGATAAATATATCATACCAAGCGAATGTACCGCGAAAACATACACTTCTAACAACCATGAAAGATTATCGCGCTCAAGTATTTCCAAAAGTGATTTCTAAAACTGTAAATAGCCTGTGGCAGACGCCATAATCGGTTATGCAGTGCAGTGTCTTCTCTGTGTCTTAGTTTCCCTCAATGAATATTTGAGTAAGGTTCAGAGGTAAGTACCGGTAAATGATACTTCTCTTTTTCGGTACCATAGGACATCTGAACAGTTTGTTTGACCCCACTGTAGTTCGTTTGTTATTTGTGTTCACAAAACGCATGGGAATTCTCGGCAGCTGGCCCTCGAGAGCATCGAGCTCGTTCGCCCCTTCTTCGAAAACTTTCGTCGCGCCCGGGTCTCCGAGGATGGCCCAGATTAAGGGAAAGAGGGATATGCATTGTTGAAGCCTTACCTTTGATATCCACACTGGGTAACTGGCCTTCAATGGAGTCATGAAGATTCCTCACTTGTTCCTCTTTCTCCTTTCGCATGAACGGTCCATGAGACACACTGAACTCCTCATCCATTGCTTCCAAGGATCTCTTACTTCGCTGCTGCAGACAACCTTGTGCACAGCGTGACTGAGAATCAGTTGCGTTACATACCTTGACTCTGCAGTGCATGAACACGAACTGATGATCGCCCAGGAATTTGAAGGCTTCCAGGTTAAATCGCTGATGGCGTTTATCCGCTGTTGGAATAAAGTTCACTGTATCGTCTTCCTTGCACCTATGATCATGAGAAATGTGTTCATTATTACAATTCAGTAATGTAATGAATATTTGCTAAGAAGAGAATAACGGAGGTGGTGGGGGAAGGCGGAAAGAGATCAGCCTTTCCACACAATGAAGCAGACCCCGGGAGGCAGCCTTTTTGGTGCTGATTGGATGACGTCATGTGATGTCATTCAATCGTTTTGGCAATTTGAATTAAGTCTGAATGGTGGCAAGCTCTAATGGTGGCAATAACTGGTCTTCTCGTTAGAATTTTAACTTGAAATTTGGCATGGGATGTATTCAGCACTTCTATACTTTTCAAAACTTAAGTGAAAGGGGAGGGCAGTATTATGAAAATGGCAGCACTTTAAAGTGTATATGACAGATATTCTTTTATTTGCTTGATGGAATCTACATGGCGTTCTGATAAGAAAGTCGAAAAAATTTTTCGATATCGATTTTCTTGTCCGTGATTTAGCCATCCAAAAACGTGAAATTTCACTTCCGGTGGGTTACAAAACCGTGCAAGAAGAAAGACTGGAAATAGTCCGCTGTGACGTCAATACAAAATTGCCAGTGCCGCAGTTTCTCAGTTCCTCCGTTTTTTGGTGCGTGTTGCTACAACCATAGACAACACACCTCAACAGAACCATGTTTCTTCCTCAGGGCTCACCAAAAAATGTGAGGAACCGAGAAACCGCGACACCGGCATTCTTGTATTTCTTCTTGCGCGGTTTTGTAACCCTCCGGAAGTGAAATTTCACGCTTTTAGACGGCTAAAACACGGAAAAGAAAATCGATATCGAAAAAACTCTTTTCGATTTTCTTATCAGAACGCCATGAAGATTCCATCAAGCAATAAAAAAAATATCTGTCATATACACTTTAAATGACCAATCAATCTGACTTACCCATTTTTGATGAATGTGTATCTTAATCCCGGATTATTAGGATTAGGATCTGGTGTAGCAAAGCACTCCTCTGCTAAAATAGCCAGCCTGGTGTCTTGTGTATCCACACTGACTTCAACGAACAAGACTTTCCTCAGAGGCACGTATACTGGGAAATCTTCTTTCTTGTAATGACCGACAAACCTGTCATCTGGGAATATCTTCATTTCCAACACGAATTTTCCAAAACCTTTCTTAGAGAAAATGATCTTCTTGTTTTGGACTTGAAGGCCAACAGCGGACACGACTCCCATGTTTAAGTAATAACATGTGAAGGGGATTTCCACTTCACGCACTCGTGTGATGATCTGATGGTGTTCAACGGGGATTTCTAAGACTTTGTTCGTGTAGGAGACGAAATTTTTGGTGTGTCTGCTTTCTGTTTGACATTCAGTCAGCTTTGTGTGAAGATTGAAGTGAGTTTGGGTTTCTGTGGCCAAGCAGTTATCATCAGCAAGGCGAAGATGTTCTCTGTCCAGGCCACGAAGAAAGTACTTTGGAATGCTGATCCACATCTCATTCTTGCCACAAGTGACATTGACCTCTCCTGAAAATGTCAAGGAGAGGAGTGTGGTTATACATTTTGATGAATTAATGAAGAGAGAAAATTATTTTGAACATGCGAAAATAGTGATGTCCATCCAAAACAGATTTACCATGTTCAGTTGGGAAGAGGTTTTAGCTTAATTATAACCTTAACAGGCAGGAATCCGAAAAACTAAACCTCACCGATGATTAATAGATGTGTCCATCAAACCTTGCCATAATTGGTCAGTCTGTTCTTTTATTACTGCTTAAGCCTGACAGAGTTTCAGATCGTGCAAAATCTTGTCAACTTGTCTTATCAACTTGTTATTAAGTTAGATGTATAGGTTAATGACTTCAAATCTGCTAAGCTTGTTTCTCGTCACAAATTAATTAACCATGAACTTTGCTTATAGAGTGGGTACGAATAATTGGTCATTACTTACCTGGCTGGCTGTGAGGATGAGAAGGACTGGGAAGACTGGGAGAAACTGTAAAACAAAGGGAAGGACATTGCAGTCGAACCTCTCATTGCGGACATCTCTACGTCTAATCGCGGTCATTTTTCACTTACACCCTCTTTAATACGGACGATGTCTACTACAAATTTGAAACAATCGAAAGTGTATAATACTACTCTGGGTAAGCTAACAAATCATGTTTTTGGAATTTTCCTCAGACCCCGCACTTGAGACGTCACTTAGTAGGTGGTTTAATGCTCAACGAAACGTCAATCAATCTTGTTGTTTTTTTCAGTAGCGTCACAAATATGAACATACCTTCTTTCGTTGGCGTTTTTGTTGATGTAGGCCCTGAAAATAGTCATTGAAAGAACCAAAAGTTATAGAAAGACAGAAAACTGCTATCTTTTCTTTTGTTATGCCACAGGGAAGGACATTGCAGTCGAACCTCTCATTGCGGACATCTCTACGTCTAATCGCGGTCATTTTTCACTTACACCCTCTTTAATACGGACGATGTCTACTACAAATTTGAAACAATCGAAAGTGTATAATACTACTCTGGGTAAGCTAACAAATCATGTTTTTGGAATTTTCCTCAGACCCAGCACTTGAGACGTCACTTGGTAGGTGGTTTAATGCCCAACGAAACGTCAATCAATCTTGTTGTTTTTTAAGTAGCGTCACAAATATGAACATACCTTCTTTCGTTGGCGTTTTTGTTGATGTAGGCCCTGAAAATAGTCATTGAAAGAACCAAAAGTTATAGAAAGACAGAAAACTGCTATCTTTTCTTTTGTTATGCCACAGCTGGTTATTGACCCAAATTTTTATAGCCGCCAGTGCAATTGACTGGCTATAAATTTTTAGCGGGTTGAGAGGACTCAGACGAATGTGTTTTTTACTGATAAAAAAGATATGGAAAAGGAATTCAAAATTCCTTTCCTCTAGTATCCTCCCTTTTCCCCATCCAACCTCCCATCGCGAAACGAGGAGCGATAATTTCAAATTAAACTTTCTCAGGTATATTAAGGCATGGGTCAACAGTTATTTTCAAAAAAAGGAAAGGGGTGGTCTATCTTTGGAGGCTTTAGCCATAAAAACATAAAACTTTGGAACACTAAAGAGTTTGCAAATGCAGTAATTTTAGGATATAGAAGATATGCAAATTAGGTCACGTGACTTGATACGGCTACAAAAACCAAAGTCAAAGATGGGAACAGTTTATGACAACCGTTAATAAACTTCGCTACTACCAGATAAGTCCTAAGAGGAGCAACAAAAGATCTGTGCTTGGAAATTGTTGAATATCTCATTACGTTTGAAAATAAACGGTACTTTGTACTAGTTCCCAGTCCCCCATAGCAGTTACTTCTTTTTTCCTGCCTTTCTTTTAAATTATCTCAAAGTTTCCAAGCACAGAAATGATGTACCTTGTGGCCTTAAAATAATAAAGCTGATGGCAGACTCCAGGAAATAGTAAAAAGTGTTCCCATTTTGTGTATAAGATTTTTCACCTAAAAATAGCCCTGACAAGTCACGTGATTTAATTTCCATATTTTCTGCGTACGAAAATAACCACATTTGCAAACCGTTTATTCTGCCAAAGTTAACAGGATAACAGGAGGCCCATGCCTTAACCCTAGGAGGTATATAGTACGCCCAAAATTGTTTCCTTTAAAACCCGTAAAATGGATCGATGACGTCACATGACACAGGAATAACGTCATCAGTTCTACACAGCCACCATATTGGATCCACCATCTTGGATTTCTCGATTTTTCCAAAACGTCAAAAAACCGTCCAAATTGTCTCAAAAACAATCAAAACCATTAACAAAATGATAAATGACATAACATGTAAAAATTACGACGATAAACTTAAAATGGTGCATTAAAACGTAAAATAGTAATTCATTTTTCGAAAATCATGGCTGTGGAAATCTTGTTGCCATGAAAACATCAATTCACGTGATCAATGGAATGTCATACCAATGAAATTGATGCGAGATAAATTTATAAGAAAAGGCACGAAGTTTGGTGGTGTTTGCTGCAATATCAAAAAAGTTAGGAATGTCTCCCCCCACCCCGAGCTGAATACGATTAATTCATTTGAGAGACTAAACAGGCGTCCTTTTAAAGCTGCGAACAACGTCGATCATTTGTTTTTCTGTAGCGTTATGTTAACCTACCTTTTGTGGTTGGCGCTTTTGTAGTTATAGGCCCTGAAAAATAATCAATACAAGAACCAAAGTAGTAAATTTCAAAAATCTGTTCCAAAGCCTACCTCTTTAGTAAAGCTGAAAAGTAAGAAGCAATGCGGGAATTAAAATGTCAATGTTTACTGTTTATTAATTTCTATGTAGAATGATCCAGACAGTACACCATTATTAGCCGTACAACGATTGTTGGAATCTACTAACTAGTTCTTTCCTGGGAGAAGCAGCTAATTTACTTTTCTTTACAATGCAATTATTTATTTTTTAATATGAATGCTTGCGGGCTCTAACAATCGGGTTACAAGTGTCCTCCGATGAAAATGCCACATGAAAGGAACAATTCTTTCCCGTTGGGAGGAAAAATACTGCGGCTTGTTTGCGCTCAAAAAGTACTAAATTTAATAACAGTGAATGATAAAAAAATGTATTTGTGTCAGTTTCAAGTTCATAGTTTGTTTGATTTTGTACGATTCTTACCGTCGCCGTTACCACAGTAACGATAACTGCAGGAGGAGCCTTTCCACGGGTTTCGCTTCAGATAATAAAGGAAAAAATTTCCGCAATTGCGAATTTTTACTCGACTCTTCCAGTGGCAGCAGTCGTTTTTCCAACGGAAACATACGGTTCTGTTTACTTCCCCCTCGTCTTCGTGTCTCGGATGAGACCCGTTAAGCCAGCCAGCAGCACTGGTGCCGCAATGCTTTGTGGGAACACATTTCTCGGCCATCCGGCAACCTGCTTTTCCATAAAAGCGGTACCATGCTTCTTTATCATCAAAGTCACTTTGATCGCACTTTTCATTGCCCGTGGTTGGATATCCGGCTGCGCGGTCAGGCTCAGACAGCTTGATGTAATGGCCGGTTAAACATGGGTTTTCTGGTGGATAAAGACCACATTTTTCCATGTCTTAAACCTTCACTCCCAAGACTGCTTTATGTTATTAACACGGATTAAAAGTCATCTCTACTATCACAAGATATAGCATATATTGAAACAGATTATCTGCTGCTACTAATCAACTACAGTCAGTGATTTTAAAATGTTCCTAAGCTGTTCTCCATCTCTCAAATGAAACACTCATCAAGAGAATCAGGTTATATTGTCGAGTATGACATAAATCCAATAAGTATTTTCCTCGTGTTATTGTTCAGCTGTTATACTTACCTCGAGGTCTTTCCGGCTCTACTCTCCGTTGGCATGTGCCACTACCAGGTGGGGGACCTATACAGGAAAATAAATAAATAGTTTGTAAAGAAACTGCGGTGCTGCTATTGATGGGAGAGTGAAGCACGTAAATTTGGTTTAATCAACTAAGTTGATAATTAAAGGTTAATTGGCCACCGTAAGATATTTAAAATCTCGTGACGTTTCGAGCGCCAGGCCTTTCGTAAGAGCGAATCACTCGAAGGTCTAACGCTGGAAACGTCGGCTTTTGAAGTTCTGTCACTCTTAAGACGGGCAATTTACCTTATCAGCTCTAAGTCCATAAAACGAAATTTTCGTGTGTACAGAAAAAGTTCAGCGTTTAATGAAAAATAACTCAGTTCTACTAATGTAACCGGTGCCACATAACTGAATGAAAATGAACTTATTATATAGCATTGATACATATAGAGAATTTTTTAATCATCTAAGTCCCAGTTAAAATAAATAGTGGTAAAATTAAAGGATCGGTTTAGTGCTTACATACTGTACATATTTAAAAGTTATGAAAATCCAGTGGAGTCCAAATTGATATAATCTGATATCAGTAATGATTTAAAGTTGAAAAATGAAGTGGTTTCCTACGACTTATGATACCTTTATAGGATTAGCGAAAGTACTGAGTGAAAAGTAGAAAATTGCATGGAGAATCCTACAATTAAAAATTTATATATTTGGTGAAAGCGCCAAAGCGGAGGACTTGCAATTGTATCACTTCAGTTACAGTTATTTATAATATATGTTATTTATTTATAATATATATATATATATAGTTATTTATAATATATAAATAATATATAAATAAATACATAAATAAATAAATAAATAAATAAATAAATAAATAACAAATTAAGCGCTTACCAGTGCCATTACCGCAATACCGCAGATTGCTTGCGGGCGGCATATCAAATTTGTAAACAAAGTAGTCACCACAATTCTTGACTTGAATGTCATTTTTATAGTAGCAGCAATCGCCTCTCCAGTGGAAGCAGACTCTTCGAAAAACTACGCCTTGTGATACTCTGGGGTGCCTATCATACAGCCATCCGGGAGCCTTGGCCCCACACCGCATTGTATCAACACATTTGGTTGGCATGATAACGCCTGCAGAACCGATAAATCGATTCCACCGGTTATATGTCACTGCATCGTGTGATCTTATATCACATTTTATGAGATTGCCGGTCAAAAATCCTTCTGCTCGATCACCATTATCTAGCACTTTGTAAAAGCGCTTGTCGCATGGATCAGGACCTAGAATGGGAATACAAGTCATAAGATAGCCGTGTGTGTGAGGTAGCGGTAGGGATAGAGAGTTATCTATGATGTAAAAGGGACAGGGTGTGTTTCACACATATAGGAAACGTGGGTGTCAATTAAGATGTTGAGTTTCAAACTTTGCAAAGTATAGTGTTAGAAATTTCAGTATGTGAATAATATATAGATCTATTATATTATGGCTTTCTTAGGCTTGACATTATTGTAGTTTTTATTGATATTATATGATTATTTTGTAAGTTAGCTCTGAAAAGCTCTGAAAAGTTGGAAGAACTAATAAACTATTCAAAAAACTATTGTTTGTATAACGATCGATGACTCGAACCTGCTCATACAGGGGATCCCTACTGCCATCCAAATGTTAACCTATTCGAATTAATCATCTTTTCTATTCATCAAGTCTACCAACAGGTCATTAACAAAAATAACTTTAATTTGGCAATTACCTTTTCCATTGCCGCAGTATCGGTACTTTTCGTATGCTCCTTGGACAACTCTCTTCAGGCGATAAACATAGAAACCGCTACAGTTTCGTACTTGCACTTTACTTCTCCAAAAGCAACAATCATCTCCATAGTGAAAACACACTGTGCGATTAACAATGCCTTCCTTCTCAGAAGGATGATCGCCTTTCATCCAGCCAGGGGCTTCCGTACCGCAGCGCATATGGGGAACACAGCGTTTGGCCATACGACAGCCAGCACTGCCATTAAAACGATACCAGGCTGCAGATTCATTGAACTCATCTTTGTCACTCAGTGGTTCGTCGATGGTTTCAAACCCTGCAGCTCTGTCTGAGCCAGAGAGGACCTTGTAGTTCTTTGTTTTACAAGGGTCGCCTTCTGCAAGAAAAAAAAGGGTTAAATTGGATAAATTCCTTGCTTAATCCGCGTCCAGTCATATAACGTTTTCCTTCAATAAAGTGTTTTGAAAACGAGTTGTCGACGATTAAACTGCCGAGATGGAAGCGTTTGTTGTAGACGACTAACTAAAAGTAGTTTTTCCTTTTGAAAAGGAAAACTGTTTGGTTGTCGATAACCATTTGTTTTTAGTTTGTTATGGATATATTGATCGACATGATCGAATAACTATCGATCATAACAAGTGCAACTGATTGATGTAGTGTGTCGAGGCCCTGATCACTCTGACGATAGAAATAGTATCCAATAGAATAGGCCATTTGCACGATGACGTCATTTGACTACTACTACCAGAATTCATTTCGTTTTTCCTTTCTTATTTAAATTTTGTAATCCCAGTGCGGTTTAAATAACAATAGCCCTAATTTGCACTACAAAACAAAAAACTGAAGGATTCTGGTAGTAGTAGTCAAATGACGTCATCGTGCAAATGGCCTATTCTTTAGCTTGTATGTTTTGTTTTCCCAATGTAGATCATGTGATGTTACCCTAGAGAACTGTTTCTTTTAAATTTGGTTTTCTTCACGTGCATATGTATGCATAATTTATGAAATTAAAAGACAAAGGACAAATTCCCTTGAGAACATCACATGACCTACATTGGGAAAACAAAACATACAAGCTAAAGAGGTCTGTATACCCTCAGGCTACTGATGGTTATTTTGATTTGTCTCTGCTTCCCTGCTAATGCATCCTTTGTTTTAATGAAAACGGAAAAACTAGTTCATTGTGCAAATGTCGTTTATTTAATTCAATTCACTAATGGTTTGTTGGGTAGGAGGTCATTTTGTTTTGACCTTTTTACAATTATTTAAACTGGTTTAGAACAGTGGAATTTAAATATTCTTGAATCGTAATATTCCGAATAACTTGACACGAAAAGAATATACAGTATAAAAGTACCAGCCGTAAATAATACTTGAAACAAACACATTCCCTGGAAGAAGTCAGTTTCAAAAACTCTATACGCTGCTTCCGTATCAACTGACTTCTTGTGCTAAACACTAATAACGAATGTTAACTTGGTCTGGGTTGTCTCCATAAATTAAAGCACACTTAAGAGCAATCTTGAACAACAAACAATGTAAAATACAACACTATCATTCTTGAGTACGAGGCAAAGTTTGGGCACCCAAAATCTGAAAGTGTTTACATATACGTTAAAAATAGTATCCAACAACTTAGTGATTGCACCTTTTGTTCTTATGAACGCGGAAAAACTGAGTCTATATTTGGCAAACTGTATTAATTTAGTCGAGTAGTATACTGACTGACCTCATAGTATTATGTGTATTCGACAACTAAAACGAGTCAACCACTTCCGTAATGTTCGATACTGCTTTTCCACGCACTGTAGAGGCTAAAATTGTCAATATTTATTTTTTATTTATGCGAGAGCTTTGTAACTAACGCTCACTGCGCATGCCAACTTTCTTTCAGGGCTAGCCGCGCGGCTACACATGTGCTATTCTGTTTAGCAACATGACATATTCGACAACTGTCTCACAAACGAGTTGTTGACGATTAAACTGCCGTGTTTGTTATCGACAACTAAAGCAGTTTATCGGTGACGTGCTTCACAGCCTGGCGTTTTTGTTATCGACAATATGATCGACAAATAAATAGTTATAACAATTAGTCTAGTCTGTCGAGGACCTCACTCTCAGCCCTTCGGCTACTGATCGTTATTTTGGTTTGTCTCTGTCTGCTTCAGTCTGCTAATAACCTTTTGTTTTAATGAACGCTGGAAAACTTAGATCATTGTGCAAATGACATTAATTCAATTCACTAATGGTTTGTTTGGTCGGAGGTCATTTTGTTTTGATTTTTTATTTAAATTATACAATGTTTAAACTATTTTAGAACAGTGGAATTCAAGTATTCTTGATTCAGTCGTAATATTCGTTATAAAATTACCAGCTAAATAATACTTGCAACAAACACATTCCCTAGAGAAGTCTGAATATCTAAAACTGACGACCTTTCAAACGAAAGTTGTAGGTTGCTAAACTTTCATATATTCTTAACTTATTAGAGCCATTCAACGTCCTGAATGGAATCTCGATATCAGTCTAGATTTGATTTCACGTCCTAATTTGTTGTATCTTGACTAGATATCACAAGCTGGGAAATCATTTTTTTGATTTGTAACAGGTTTACTTATTTAATCAAAAGTAAAGCCAAGTTTATATAACGTAAAGTTAAGTTAAGAGCAAAGTCGTATGCTGACTACTCGATTTTTGGACTTTATTAGCTTGAGCTTTCTTCATAAAACGCACTGGTTAATTCTGAACAATGATAGCGTCGAAAGCAATTCATGTTTCAGGACTTCTGGAAAATAACAAAATGTACGCTTAAAATCTGTTCTGCACTGCAATTTTCCAAAGAGTTATTTTAACTCCAAAAGTGGAGTTAAAATTTCAGGTTCAAAATAATCCCTTTTGGGGGGTCATTTTAACTCCAAATTTAACTCCGAATCTGAGGTTAAAATAACTCCAACCACTAATGCAGTTAATTTAATTCTACTATACAGCAAGGTAACTACTTTTGGGGTTAAAATAACTCTTTTTTGGAGATGAAATAACTCCGAAAAAATTAGCTCCAGTGCAATGAGTTAATTTAACTCCACGAAGTTAGGAGTCTCTTTGAAAAACACTGTGTGTAGTCATACAGTGTACGGTATTATTTGACACAGAGAAAGAAACATCAAGAATATAGTATGCAGTAGCTTGCTGGTTGTTATTTTAGTCTGTGTCTGTTACCTGCCAGTGTCATGTTTTGTTTTATGAAAGCGGAAAAACTTGGCGAGATTATTGTGCAAATTGCATTAATAATTATTCAGTTTACTAATGGTTTGCGGGTTGGAGGTCAATTGTTTGACTTTTTGCCAAAAACACAATTACGTCAATTAATTTTTTTTTTAGATCACGACTTCAAATATTCACAATTCGTAACATTCTTTTAAAAATAGTAAGTAAAGTAAAGTAAAGTAAAGTAAAGTAAAGTAAAGTAAAGTAAAGTAAAGTAAAGTAAAGTAAAGTAAAGTAAAGTAAAGTAAAGTAAAGTAAAGTAAAGTAAAGTAAAGTAAAGTAAAGTAAAGTAAAGTAAAGTAAAGTAAAGTAAAGTAAAGTAAAGTAAAGTAAAGTAAAGTAAAGTAAAGTAAAGTAAAGTAAAGTAAAGTAAAGTAAAGTAAAGTAAAGTAAAGTAAAGTAAAGTAAAGTAAAGTAAAGTAAAGTAAAGTAAAGTAAAGTAAAGTAATGTAAAGTAAAGTAAAGTAAAGTAGAGTAGAGTAGAGTAGAGTAGAGTAGAGTAGAGTAGAGTAGAGTAGAGTAGAGTAGAGTAGAGTAGAGTAGAGTAGAGTAGAGTAGAGTAAAGTAAAGTGAAGTGAAGTGAAGTGAAGTGAAGTGAAGTGAAGTAAAGTGAAATAAAGTAAAGTAAAGTAAAGTAAAGTAAAGTAAAGTAAAGTAAAGTAAAGTAAAGTAAAGTAAAGTAAATAGCATGCAGTAGCTTGCTGGTTGTCATTTTAGTCTGTGTCTGTTACCGGCCAGTGCATGTTTTGTTTTATGAAAGCGGAAAAACTTGACGAGTTTATTGTGCGAACACTGAGCATCAATAATTATTCAGTTTGCTAATGGTTTGTGGGCTGAAGGTCATTAGCTCAAAACACCATTATGTTATTTAAAATTATTTTAGATCACGACTTCAAATATTCATAATTCGTAACTTTCTTTGTAAAATTCTCCATTAATATTTTGTAGAATTCTTTTTATGAACACATTCCGTTTAACGTCCACAAAGAAATCTCTTCAGAGTTAAAAGCAAAGTCGTACGCCGACTTCTCGATTTTGGGCTTTAAATGCTCGAGCTTTCTCGATAAAAAAAGCTAACATGGTTAATTCGGAACAACGATGCAATTCACTTTGTAGGACTTCTAGGGAAAGTGCACGGCACTATACTGCAGTCATTTAGTGCAAAGTATTATATGACACTGACAAAGAAACATGAAGTCTGCTCCCAGCCAGTGCATGTTTCGTTTTATGAAAGCGGAAAAACTTGACGAGTTTATTGTCTTTTGATTCTATTGTCAATAGACATTTTCGGAGTCAAAATTTACCAACAGGTCACAAAATACAGCGTTTGTATGCTTTGGAAAAAAAAAAACAGAATCCGACGTTAAATAATTTTCGTCAAATAAGATGTCTGAACAATTTATGAATGGTAAACTTAAGGTACTAGGAAAAGATTTTTGTGTTAAATGTGAGCGATATACCTGAGTTACAAAGCGTGCAATCGCGTGTTGACTCTTGCATATATTTGTCTTCAAATGTTCACAATTCGTAATATTCATTTTAAAATTCGATCGCTAGTAATATTCTTTTTTATGCTTTCTATAAACACGTTCTATAAAAAAAAACTAAAAACGAGTTTGTTTTAATTGTGAAAGTTTCGTAAAACTGTTTCACCGCCAAATTCTAAAATTGTTATTAATGCGAAGAAAACGAAATTTAAATAAATTACATAATATATCTTCAAGGTGAATGTAAACTTGGTTTTTTGCTAAAGACTTATGAAGTAAAATTATACTTAATATACTTTAGTTTATACAAAGTCGTATGCCGACTTCTCGATTTTGGACTTTATTAGCTTGAGCTCTCTGTTAATCCTGAATAACGATAACGTCGAATACAATTCATGTTGTAAGAGTTCTCGTATTTTAGTTAAAAAAAGCTGTTAAAAAAGTTTACTTTACTTATGCAGTTTCGTAAAAATGTTCCACCACCAAATGCTAAAACTGTAAAGAGACTGCGGAGGGGACTGAATCAAATTTAAATACGTTACATACATCCTCACGGTAAATATAAACTTGCTTGTTTGCTTTTAAAACATATGAAGTGACAGTATCAATTATATATACGTCATGAGCATAGTGTTGTCTAACACGTTCTTTAGACTTAGTGCTATGCAGACAGACTAATAATACCTCCAATCATATATTTACCTCGGTCACGCAAAGAGAGGCCACTCCAGCTGAAGGAAAGGCAAATACCGCAAACTAAGAAGAGAGAGTGCTTCATCGCTCTGGTACGTCTTTCTTGCCACCGTGAGAAATCATTAACTAAACTGACTGTGGTCTGCATTTAAAAGAGACAATTGCTTATTAATAATCAATCAGTGCAATGCGGAAAAAGTTTATCTGTTGTTTTACATTTTCCGCTTTCTGTTCCCAAAAAAGAGAGGCAAACAGTTCTCGACTCGATGCAGCTATCAAAATGTTCTTCAAATTACTCATTTTTTCTAAGAGAAGTAAAAGCAATCATTATAAGAAATGTTTGGTAGCCGCCGTTCGATTTTCTATCAGTTATGTTAAGGTCCACAGATATATCCCCTGCCAAAGAGACTTTGTGATTGGTTGCCAAGACGACGCGCTAGGGTCATGATCGTGACAGCAGCGCACTTATGACGTTCTTGTTTTGAAGTTTTCAATGTTTATTGCGTGTTAGCAGATGTTAATGGTGAAAGGCTAGAAACAATAGAACCTCTTGAGCCTTAAGGGTTTGTGTTTGGCTATGAATAGATACGTGTAGGCTCCAAAGGGTATGTGGTTTTGAGGCATTTTGGATCTGAAATTGTTTTAATAAATTGGTTAATATATCTCTTTTAGAAAATCCAGTTTCAGATTTAGTGATAATCCAAGCAAGCAGTCTGCATATTTATGCATGGTTGCCAGATACAACTGACCAAGTGATACAAATCTGGTGCCAACTTACTTAGCACTAGATCATAACCGACTGACCATAACTATCGGCACCTCTGGAAATGGATCGTTGTAACTGATTGCATGGTTTGTCCCTACTAAAACAATCGCCACAGATGGAAAGCAATTAGATATCCTGAATTTAATTCAGTGTCACCCTCGTTAAATAAAGACGATTTAATTACATATTTCCACCGGTGCGCGTATTTTTAATTATTCGGCAGTGGTTAAATTTGCTAAAATGATCATCATTAGCTTTGTAAATCTTAAATGGGAAACGATTCGTCAGAACAACAGGATTTTAATAGGGTTTAGTTTGAAAAGAAACTATGGTGTTGTGTCGGTGGGGGAGTTAAACATAAAAGTTTGGTTTTTAAAAGTCAACTGAGTTGATAAGGTAATTATTATAACTGATTAGCCACCGTAAACAGATTTCCGCAAAAGCTGACGTTTCGAGCGCTAGCCCTTTGTCAGAACGAATTCGCTCTGACAAAAGCAATCTGAGCGTTCGAAACGTCACCTCAGTTTTTCATTAAAGACGAAGTTCCGGTATAAAAGGACCTTGGCCTGGCCACTTGTTGTCAATCAACCTTGGTAGAGAACACATCTTCGCAAGCTCGCTGAGGTCACGTACGAGACGAAAAATAAAATATTTATCAATAATAAGTCCAATTCTATGCATTTGTCGTTCTAAGCTGCGATGAATTAAAAAAAAGATATTTTATGAACACATTGGCCGTTTATATGCTAGAGACGTTGAAGTCGTCTAGACACTGATAGTCACAACGACATGTTCGCGCTTCAAAGAGATTCTACTGCAGCTTGTAAATGTCGAAAAACGCGAGATTTATTTTCTTGATCTACATGTTCGAAACACTCAGCCATGGACTGGTAAACGAGCACAATCCAATCCTAATTAACCATGTCGTAGATATATTGGAAGAGGATGTGTAATAACTGAAGAACTGATAAAACTCACACTCCAGGTAAACAGACAGGTGCCGCCGCAACAATAGCGGCTGCGAATTTGAATTTGTGTGCACAATTAAGAAATACTTAACTGTATATACGGGTATTGGGTTTGCTAAGGTGGCTCCAAAGTAACATTTTTTTCAGATAGTTTATAACTGCAAAACTGTCTGCAGTTATTGTAACATAAATTGTGAGTTTTGAATCTAAATTGCCAAAGGGTAATTATAAGCAGAATCTGTTTTTAATAGACAGTTCAGACCCAGTCAATAAACGAACAGAAGGTGAACTTAGCGAGTTCCACTTAATTTTGCTTGAAGACAAAAGCCACTTACAATCGATAATTTTAAGTAACTTATGATAACCCGCGTCATATTAATATTGTTAAAAAGACGTTTTAACCAAGAGCAACCAGGACAAGAGGACAAGTTTATAAACTACGTTAGATTTTTGCAATGTAGGTCGGAACTGGGTCCTTGTTGGAACAGAATCAGCGAAAGTTTATAACGTATTATCAGTGTATTATAAACTTAACTTTTTTGCCAAGTAATCTATTAAGTTTCTTAATACATTTATTTGTTAATTAACACTTCACCTATTTTGCCAGCGTAAGGTGATTGGTCCTGGTTGTTCTCAACAATACATTGGCAAAACAGATTGCTCCTTAGCTTTCAGGTTCCGTGAGCATGCCACTAGGCCAAAACAACCTATGCCGAATCACCATCTTACTAATTGCAATGGCTTTAATGAATTGATTAGCTTGCATGGACGGCCTGATTGTTTCTATGACCATTTCGAGTTTTGAAAACAGCAATGCACAAAGACTATCTAGTATATCGTACTCAAATTTTCAGAAGCAGCTGACTGCATGCGCTCTGCCCTCTCAATATTCAGAGTTATTTTTTTGTAGCACGATTAGAAAATTGGGCGCATATGAAAATGGGGCGCTAATGAGGCAAACATTGAAAATTGCAAACAAATATTCGCTTATTGTAAACGTGCGCGCAATTATCTAATAACGGTTGTTTGTCACAGGAAGACTGATTTCGTTTATTTGTGGTTACTTGTACACCTGCAAACGCTTGTGTCTGAAAGTGTTCATTTCCTCTTAGCAAAACCAGGGATTGCTCGTCTTCTGCATGAACCTTTTTGAAAGTTTTGTTGAAACAGGTCAGTGATATTTTCTGTTTTCTTTCTTCTTTTGACAACAGCGAGATTACTAGATTTATTTTTATTTACTCGAGCGTCATATTTTACCTTTATATCACCTTTTTGGTGTCTAAGATTGTTGAGAGGGCTTATGTTTTTCTCTTCTACAGTTTAAATGTTTCATAAATCTAATTCGCAACCCTATACGTAATAACACTTATTCTACACGTATTTTTTTGGAAGTAAAATGGAAGGCTTTAATAATCTGCTCATGTCTTAATATAAGAGACGATAGTCGAAGTTTAAATATCCCTGTAAAGCAGTTATTATATAAGAATTACTTTTACCGACGAAGGCTGAATAAATAGCATTGGTGGCCGGTGACGTTATCAATTATTTACACTTTTACTGCCTTGAAAATCCTGATAAATTCACTATAAGTTTTCGCGTCCTGAGTAACCTTTAAATTTCTTCCCCTATTTATCATTGTTTAATATTAGTTTTTTATTGGTCACGCACAGTTACCATAAAAAAATTAACAGCAAGAAGCTTACTTATTTTGTTTTTACTATTTATTATTATTATTTTCATTTTTTTATACAACTTTTTTTCAGACACCTTCTATAGGATAAAAAATGTAGTTTATCCTTTCCCTTAACGTAAAGAAAAAGAAGCTGCGAACATCGTTCTTTACTTACTTATTGGGATATTCAAAAGTTTACAGATTGAATTTCATTTCAGAGATCTTTCTTCGCGACAAATTTTTATTCAAAAAATTGCCGCGCAAATATTTGATGCAAATATTTCTTTTTTGGATTCTTGCCATGAGTAACAACTAGAATGCATTTTACACATTTCCCATAAAAGCCCTTATTGCACCGGTGTCGAAGTCATGGGTTCGATAGCACACTGCGAGGATCACAAATTTCATAACACGATACTGCGAAGGACTTGCACACCCGATAAAAAGTGGTTATGGTCCACCGGTGTTTGGAAAACTGGAAGATATCGGTCACTGAATGACAACCGAAAAACATAAAAATATAGTTATGAGTCAGTTTTTAAGAGAAGCTAGGCTTTGAAACCAGCCCAAAAATTGATAAAGACTTAAGTGCCTAACTTTATAAACATAACAAAAATAAATTAAAGGAAGTCATTTTTGTAAAATCACAATATGCGATTAAAGAGAGCGATTACGGTCGCGTGGTGTTGCCGCGACAAACCTTTCCGACTAAAACAGGAAAAAAAAAAACATAAAAATTTTAC